>WUAP02164228.1:0-24483 GCA_015163945.2 Stichodactyla helianthus | reverse complement strand
AGGTCTCCCGGTTCAACAGTCTGGTCTTAAATACTAATTATTCACTCATGATTGTAAGCTGCGTGGCTGCCTATGGCACCTTAAAATGCAGTCTGTAAAATTCACAATCATTGTAAAGCGCCTTTGATTATATCCACATAGAAAAGATGCTATATAAATCATAAATCATTATCATTATCATTATCACAATTATTCCACAGATCCTCACCGTGGCACACTTTCATTGCAAACTTGCTGCTCGCATGACAAGAAAAGAAGATACATTCAAATTGTGAGCATATTCGCAGCATTTAGTGTTATGGATGTGGTTAATTTATGGTTCATAGATACCGTAGAATCTCTTGATCCATCATTTTTTCCTTGTGTTCAATTAGTAAATTTTCATAGATATATACCTTTTGTTAACCAAGCACGAGGGCTGTACCACAAGTCAGGGGCCAATGAGAGTGTGTGAAATGACCTCCGATTCCAGTCCAAAATCCTAGTGAATCACATGCACTGATTGGTTGTTAGCCAGTCTGGTTTTCTCTCAGTATGGACCTGATCATCTGGACTGCTCACTAACATGGGCTTAGAAGGGATAAAAATAAACACATTAAACAGCTTAGGTCAGTCCGTATTGAGAAAATATTTGCCCTCAGTCTTGAAAACAGACCTTGGCCTGAGGCCTCAGTCTGTTTTCAAAACCTCAAGCAAATATTTTGTCAATATGGACCTCCCAGCCATTTAATAACATATATATATTATCTATTTGAAAATTTTTAATTCCAGATTTAATATTCCTGTGCTGTTCATTACGTTAATTTACTTGTTGGTTACTGTGATTGTTGGTCTGGCAACCATGAAGACAGAATACAAAGAATGTGCTGGTGAGCAAAATGCCAATGTCAGTGGATAATGTAACTTCTGAAAATTTATGTCTTGATAATAAGTCAGTATTGCAGTACTAATAGATGTCATTGTTTTGATCTTTCAGAACCTGAATGGCTGCTTCTTTCCTCAGCTGAGTTTGTTATTGTTCAAGTTTTTCTTGTCGCTGGAATTTTTATCGTAAGGTAAGATACAAAAAGAAACTATGTATAAGTAATGATGATGATAGTAATGCTTATTGTCATGTAAGATGATGATGATAATGATAGTAATGATTATAAAACTGATGATGTATATTGTGGTGGTGATGATGACCATTATGACTATTGCACAATCATAACATAAACTATGTGGATGATAATAAAATTGATGACAAGATCAGCATGGATGATGATGATGATGATGCAGATGATCACAATGATAACACTGATAATGATGAATATATATTCCTCTTCAGAGAACTCAATGTAGTGAGAATGCAAGAAAATGATAGAATCTCCCAAAAGAGAGACTTATGGGGGTATGTTCACTTTTATCAGTCATAAGTGTATCACAGAAATTAAAGGATTTATATTTCCCTTACAGAAGTGGCATTATGCAATCTGACTTTTACAAATGATGCTATACTACTGATTGCCTATCCCTGCTTATAACATAAGCTAGGGCTGACCATAGACTATATTAGACTGATTTAGCATTGAGATGGCAACTCCAAAGACGATGTGACAGCGCGCAATATAGACTGGAACTAGGGATTTTTTACTTCCAGTTTTCGAAGTGACATCCTACACTTTAAGTTCAGGACGGCATTTGTTGCTGTTTGGCATTGCAAAGGAAATGCGGAAAGTAAGTAGTCTAAATGAATTTGTTAGCGTTAAATGTTATAGAATTAATGAATTTCTTTGATTCAAAATACTTTTCAAACAATGTATGAGTTTGTTACAATGGAAAAACAAAAACAAAACAAAGAAAATATCAAAGAATTCAACTTAGCTTATAGTAACGCTCAATGTGTAATGTCATATTACGTCTGCTACTCAACATGCTAAGTCACGTTCAGGCATCACAAAGTCTTGCCATCCTCGAATCAGTTTCTGAATGTCCACATCACGTCATCTTTGGAGTTACCATCTCAATGCTAAATCAGTCTATTGCTAGTCTGCCACAGCAGTGTATTCTAATACTGTTAACTTGGCTAAATAACACTGAGAGCAACAGTCCCAGAAATCACTGCTGCAGCAGACAATCGAGGGACAATAAAAAAAATGAAAAATAACAGTGGACAAGTATCAGTTAGAAAATATATTTTCACACGCTTGTTTTTGTTCTCATTTTTAGGATTATTTTTGTGTTTGAGATATCTGCTATGGCCAGTCTTATTCATGATATTGTCATGAGAATCAGTAAGTTTTTAATCATTTATTAATACTTTAATTGATATAATTATGGTTGTGATAAAAATCCTAATCTCTGATCTTCTTTGCTTTTATTTTCCCTCTTTAGCTGGTCCAAGCAATTCCTGTCAAGGAGTTTTTGTAAGTATAACATTTTATAAGGCCTGGTACTACTCTATCAAATCTTGAATACTCAAAACGCTATATTTGTTTATAAAAGTGCCACATACAGGGTCTGGTGTCCTAAATTTCATAGATAGATGGAGCACTGTCTGACTTCCATGTATGATCATTCAGAGAAATTATTTAGAGTACCTTCCTGACAGAGATCATAAGGACTTATAATTACAATTCATGGTTCTGACTCCAACAATAGCCAACCAATCACTGTAGCACTGGTTTTTCCAGTGGAATACATCTTGTCCCCCAAACACGACCATAAACTGCCTGTTTTCACAAAGGTTTCTTGCATTACTTGAATTTGATTCTCATACTTCTTGACAATGTTAAAAATCCCAACAAAATGTACCAATCTGTTTGCAATCAGAATCTCAGGTGTGCAGTTTTCATTTAGCTCGTAGGACATAACAACAGTAACTATGGTGTATCAGAACCATGAATAGACCTTTTTATCAAGGTGATACAGCAAACAGTTCTTCAATCACACACAAAGCTCTGCATACATTGTATTAATTCTGTGTTAAATTTGCAGGGTTTTTTGTTTTTTATTTTTCAGTTAAATACAGCTGCTGGGTATACAGCTATTTATATCACTGTTAAGGTATGTTTTTAATAATTATATTAAAGGCTTGGACACATAATGTGACATTACCTATAAAGTTGCTTGCATCAGGGTTTTTGAGGTGATGTCTCATACCTAACAACTTTCCTTATAATACTCATGAATAATTAGTGAGGCCAAAACAATAGAAAATCATAAGCGTGGAGGAGCTTGTATATCTCATACAGTATCGTCCTGATTTGCATAAACTTTAAAGCAGATTTTCTCAGCCAAATTCACATTGTTCAAAATTTTAGTCAAACACGATCTAGCTAACCTAGACATATCATAAGCAATATGCAATATGTGTGGCAATGCTGTATCTGATCTACAATCTCTTGCCTGCTGCTTGAGCTTGTACATCAGATACAGCATTGTCACTCATTGTATATATTACTTTGTACAACTCATGAATAATTAATGAGCCAAACACAATAGAAATCAGGGACCATGGAGGATGTTGTAAATTCAGATACAAAATTGTCTTCATTTGCATAAACTTTAACTTGGATTTTCTTAGCCAAACTTGATTCATTTCGAAAAAAATCAGTAGAATATGAAAGCATACACCTAGATGTTGTACAAGTAATCTACAACATTCGCATCCGTATTGTATCAGATTTACAATCACTCGCCTTCGGCTCATGTTGTAGATTCTGATACAACACGGCTGCTCATGTTGTATATATTACTTACAACGTTGTTGATGTTTTTGTTAGTGTTGCTGAAGCTGTTAATGTAGCTATTTTTGTGTTGATATTTGTCTTGCTGATATGATGCTTCTGTAATTGTTGCTGACTATGAATTACCATTATAGATGAAAGTGTTAATACAGTTTATCATAACTGAACTTAACAGATAACAAGGTGGCTCCTTCCATTATGGGCCGTTGCAATAATATTTGGTATAGAGGACAATCATGAGGTTAATGTTAGGGAGAGACAACCTATCTACATCAATCCTGGTGACTCAGGGGTATGTTGATTACTAATAGGTTCTTTGATATGCATGACAACCCTGCATAACATCAGTGTACCACATTATGTATGCTTGACATCAGTATAACCTGTTGCCTACATTATATCTGTGTACTGCTTGTGTTACATGCATGTACATGTTGCCTGCATGACGTCAGTGTACCACCTGTGTTACATGCATGTACACATGTTACCTGCATGAGATCAGTGTACCACCTGTGTTACATGCATGTACACGTTACCTGCATGAGATCAATGTACCACCTGTGTTATATACATGTACTCATGTTATCTGCATGAGATCAGTGTACCACCTGTGTTATATGCATGTACTCATGTTACCTGCATGAGATCAGTGTACCACCTGTGTTATATGCATGTACTCATGTTATCTGCATGGGATCAGTGTGCCACCTGTGTTACATGCATGTGCACATGTTACCTGCATGAGATCAGTCTACCACCTAGATAGGTAACACAATTTCTGTAATTCATTACTTTCTTGACAGAATTTCACATCAGCATTCCGTCCTCGTGTTACTAGCTTCAATTACAAGCACCTTTATGATAATCCTCCAACAGAGAGACCACTTGTCTCACCATACAGCACATCACCTGGTATGGAAGGCTACGGATCCATGGGTAAGTCACCCACAGATATCAGAAGTGGTCAAACTTACCCACAGATATGATCAATAAATAAATATCAATGACAAGAATGGATAAATTGGATAAAACCTGGTACAGAAGGTGCAACAATATATATCCAAAGCCTGAAACAATGGATGAAATCTATATTTGAAAACTGAGTGGTCCAAGTTACCATAGTTTGGAGTAGTGGTTTTCATTGGAGATGTGCAAAGTGCCCTTCAAATTTGATGCAAATGAACCAAAATGAAATACCTATCTTGGACTAAATCTGGTGCAAAGATCTTAGTTCCCATGGGTAGTGTTTGTACAGCTTCTCGGACAAAAATGTCCAAAAGTGTTGGAATTTTGTTCCATTTACAATTAATTATATTGTTAGTGGTAAAAAATATGAATTCTTAGCAAGAAGACCTATGTCTTGTTTTAAGGGACGATGTAATAATTATATATAATAATAATTAGATAATTAGATGTACATAATTGAAACAGAGTTAGGAGAGCATTCACAAATGATGGTTGGGGGAGGACAGATAAGAAAATGGGGTGTACAGAGGGAGGCATATTGAAAGCCTTCTCTTGGTTAATCATAGTCACACATTTACCAAAAACCAAAAACCATTCAACCATTGGTCTGTGGTTGGCCAATTTGGAGCTCTGTATTCTCCAGGGGACTAGGGTAGGGCATGTATAAGACTTGTAGAACACAGTTCAAATGCATTTATTACAGAAATGATTTGCTACAATGTACAACGAATAAACAACTTAATAAAGTTAAGCTAATAAGTGGATGTACGAGAAAGGAAAAATTCTAAAGGAGAAAAGCTCAAGAAAAGAAAAACTAAGGAAAGCTTACATCCAAGATTTATGTTCCACTGTGCTTGTCGATAAACTGAATATGAATACTAAAAATGTACAAACTATTATACCAACACTAATACGAACAAAGAAACTTAATAAACAAAAGAAACTTAACACTTAAATTAATACGAAATGTGACAATAGAACTTTCCCGAATTTGCTTGGATGATCACAAAACTACAATGGTTCCAAATCAAGACTGAACTTGATTCTTTTGTTTATCAAGGCCAACCTCGACTTGAAACCATTGTTTCATGATCATCCAAGCGAATTTGGGAAAGGTCTGTAAGCAAGGTATGCGTGCATGCAAAAAAGAAAAAGAAGACAGAAACAATAAACATAGCTATTCACCTGAGTTTCCATACATCAGCTCACTGGTCAAACACAAAGCATTCACGAGGCTTCAAGGGGATATTTGCATAATCCTTTGAAACTAAGGCCACTGGACCTTGATGCCTCGCTCGAGAGCTTTGTGTTTGGTCAGTGAACCAATGTATGGAAACTGGTGAATTCATGACTACAGGGAATGTCTGTAATTCTAGGGGTTTAAATTAGGAAAATTCTTGAAAAGTCATTTGCATGACAAGCAAAGGGCCATCAGTTTTTTTAAATAGAGGGTAAATTTTCACCATTGCCCATCCCCAACATTTTTTTGTGAATGCTCCCTAAGATGTACTTGCCAGGCATAGAGTAATTGTGAAATAGTTTCTAATAATTCTATTGTTTTCTGTTTTCTTTTGTCTATTAGACTTGAACTATTGATTTCTGTTTCACGGGTTAAGTCCCATCACTCTATTTTAATTTACAAAAAATTGAAACTAAAAAACTAAAAAGATAATTTTTGGTTTCTGGAAGACTCATAATTCACAGGTATTTACAAGCAAAGCTTTTCAGGGAAAGCAAAATATAATTATTGATAATGTTATTCATATTCTTGAGCAAGAATGTGGGCCAAAATGAAAATGCCTTATCCCTTTGATTATGAAGTATTATGTATTTGGGGGAAAATTCTTTTTAATTATATGCTAGTAAATTATTTGTGGCCTATCTAAGAGTCGTTAAATTCACATGAATTGTGAAATGATAGATCCTGCCTTCCTTACTTACCCTGCAGGAGTCTGTGATCACAACAGGTGTTTTGGAAAAAGCATTAAATTCACAGTCTGTATAATTGAAGGAATATAAAAACATTGTTGAACCATAAAACAACCAGTGGAAACAAACTAGCAGAGTTTATAGCCATAATCCATCATGTTAAGTACTAAATATTGACTGTTTTAGAGGTTGATGATAATACTGTGTTGAGATAATGAGATTTTTATTTCTTCTTGATTCTTCTTCTTTTCTGCTTTTAATTATCTCCTTTTTTTTAATTTTTCTGGTCTTTTTTTAATTTTTCTGGTCTTTTTTTAGTTTTTCTGGTCTTTTTTACTTTTTAAGTTTTTTTTCTGCTTTTTAACTGTTTTGTAATGATTGTATATATTTTCCATTTCTCTTTTTCTCTATCACCTTTTCTTTATTTCCTATTTACTCATCCCTTTCTTTCCCTCTTGCTTTCTTTTCTAACTATTAAGCTTTCTTTTGTACCTTAAATTTTCACATCCTCTATATTTAAGGTATCTAATTCATAGATTTTCTTAATTTTTTTCTCTGTTTTTACTAAACCCTTTCCTTTTCCTTTGTCATTCATGTGGTTGCTCTTGTAGTGAGATAATTGTGAACATAATTCTAAATTAAAATTATTTATAAGCACAATAGTTATTCCCCTTTTTAATTTATTTTACATGTGAGTGTGTGTGTGTGTTATATTATTAATTAAGTTAAGGAATACTTAGATATAATTATATAGTCTTTTTTGAAGGCACTTGGACTTAGCATACACAGTGGTTTTCATTAACCCATGAATTACACTTTAGCATATTATGCCTTATTATACTATTGGTTCTTTTGTTTTTTATTGTGTCTATCTGACTACCGGTATTACACTCTAATTAGTACACTTTGTTTTATGGGTTAATGAAAACCACTCTAACATCAAACTAAATTATATACGAGGAAAACACTTGCCCATTTCTCCACTTTTTTCATTTTTTGCACTCTTGATTGACAACTACCAAACTTAATTATGTAGTATTTAAAAAACAAGCAGCAGTGTTTTATCGGTTTTAAAACCACGAGGCATAGCTGAGTGGTTTTAGACCCTATAAAACACGATCTGCAAGTTTATTAAACAGCTTCAAACACGTCACATAAATAAGTTCAAGTATTTAACGATATTTTGATGAAAAGTGGAAAAGAAAAGCAAAATTATAGTTTGATGAAAACTTTTGCATCACGGGCATGTGCACTGTACAGAAAACGGCTCCCACACGGAAAAGAATGTTTGGAAAATGTAAGACTGATATCAGTTTCTTTCAGCGAAAGGTGCGTCAGGGTGCTTGCTTAAAGGCTCTGGCTGGTATTGGGCATGCTTACTAAGCAATTCCAATTCCTTTAATTCCATCTTCAGCCACCCAGATCACAAAGAAATTTTATATAAAGAGTCATCTTCATTAGTATTCTTTATATAAAAAGTCACCATTAGTATTCTTTACATAAAGAATAGTAAATAAGGAAGACTTTACTGGGTTTAATGCCTCATGTATGTGACTGATTTGAGGCTTTTGATAGGACCAAATGCTCATTAATTATTCATGAGTGTTTGAAGTTTGAAATAAATATATGTCTGGTTCATTGCATGTCATTAAGAATGAGTCAAATCATTTAATATTCAGTATGAGCCTTAGCTTTTTTTAATACAGTGTTTAACTTAGTTTCACATGTTACTCTTGACCAGTGGGTTTTGAGATTTGTGGGCGTACAAGGACGTATTTTGTTTTGGTTGATTGTCATTTAAATTGCCAAACCAAAAATCCATCAGAGATCATCCAACAAAGCAATATGACAAAACCTACTGTTAAAATGGTTGGCACACTAACATCACAATGACAATGTTTATGAACATTACGTCCACCTATTTCACGTTCAGAACTTCAAACTTTTTTCCCAGAAAACTCTATTAAAGTACATTACTTTGGGAATGTAGCTCACACATTAGGAAATGAGTTTGTGGGGACCATGGAAGAAGACATGAAAGAGAGCTACATTCTCTAAGTAATTTACTTTTGTTTTGTAATACCAAGTCTGTGTGTGTAACATGCATTGAGATACCCTTTGTGATATGCTTTTTAGAATTTTTTCTCAACAATTCCCAGTTTTCTATTTCAATTCCAAGTTTTCTGGGAATTCCTCAGATTTATTAGAATTTCTGTGAAAAATCTTGGGAATTTTACAGTGCAAATCAAAAACCTGTGGACATCTAGAAATATTTCAGGAATGCTTGTTTTTTAGCCAATCAGAAATTGCTAACAACTGTTTCTGATTGGTCGAGAAACATTCCTGAAATGTTTGTACTGCCCAAGGTTTTCAATTTCCACTAAAACATTTGTAATAGCCCACTTGCGAGATGTGCTTGGCTTGTCATGTACAAAGGTTTCAGTGTGAGGCTCCGTGCTAAATGCTCAGTCATCCATGACAGGAGAAAAGAATAAATTTAATTTAGCACGGAGTCTCATAACGAAACTTTTGTGTGTGACAAGTAAAGCATATCTCGCAAGTGGTCTATTCTCTGGACAAAAGTAACATGAAACACCCCATAGTTATAATTTCCATGGATAAGATAATAAACTATAAACTTGGCATACAATAAAAGTACATGTAATTTAAACAACTATCATTTTAAATAAATTTTTTTTTGTATTTGTTATTTTGTTTATTTTTGTTTACCCTATGAACAAACTTTCATTCATTCCAGATTATAAAATATTCATACCTTATACACAATATTATAACAGGATATTTGTTATTATACAACAAAGTTCCCAAAGCTTTGATATTCCAGGGGGGTGTGCACTTTATAATTTTGGTCTTTGAACTTATTGTACAATATTAACTGTATTCATTGAGTATTCAACTGCCTAGTCTTCATTTCCATACAAGATCATTCCAATTTATTATAAATACTAGCTAATAATACCATTTTAAAATTATAACTTCATCATTAAATTATACCTTTGCAAAAGAAGTCTGAAGTAATGATGTCAAAAATATTCATTTTTGTAAACAAACTTAAACTAGAATCTAAGAATAATTTACTTAACCATAGCTAAACCTACAAAAATAAGTCTGTGGAATCTGTGGTTATTAAAAACAGTGAATTTACTGAATGTTAAAAAATTATTTATAATACAGGGCCTGGTTGTTCAAAGCCCGATTAGTGCTAATCCTGGGTTAACTCTTAATAAAACCTATAGAGTTAACCCAGGATTAGAACTAATCAGGCTTTGAACAACTGGGCCCTGGTAGCTTGAGCTCAACCACTAGTAATGATAAACTTACAACCTAATTTGATTCTTTTTAGAATCTAAAAATCTGGAGTATAAATTTGTTGACATCATACTTTGACACCGTCCTTTGTCACTTAAGAGAAATTAATATTTACTTTGACATTGAGAATGAAATTTTTATCTGAATAGGCCATTTGGGAGCCATGTGAAATTACCTTTGCCATATAATAATATTAGATTATGGTTTGGTACTTAATCTGAGATCAGCTGTGGTTAAATACACTTATTTTGAAAAACATTGTCACAGCCGAAAGCCAAGTCTGCAAGGCAGTAATTCAGTAAAAGTACATTTGCATGGTGGTGTAAAATTTATTACCACTACCAGAATGCTTTGAGTGGCTTCCATTGTCAGGCAACTTTTATTAATTGTCTCTATTCCCAGGAGAGTAGAAAAATCTGGAAAACAAAGCATTTTGACAAAGCATTCTGGTAGTGGTAGTAAAATAAGATGACATCATGCAAATTGGTCTATTAGAATCTAAAAATCTGTATAAATTGGTTGATATCATACTTTGACCCCATCCTTTATAAGTAAAGAGAAATATATGTACTTCGATGTCGAGATTGAAATTTCTATCTGAATAGAGTGATAACCCATAAAATAGTTTTTCCATTGGTTTTTTTGTGCCTTGTCTATTAGACTTTAGCTATTAGTTTCTGTTTCATGGGTTAAGTGCAATTACTCTGTTGTTGGATAGGATGAAGCTAGTCCACATCAAACAACTGATAGATATACAACATACATTGTCTCAGGCCTGGTCCTCACATGACATTAGCATAAGCAACATATGCAGACTAACTTCTGCATTGCTCAACAGCAGCATTGGTCCTTTCAACTCCTGTTGGAGATGACCCGCCACAATGAGTTGCACTGGAATGTTGCTTATGATAATGTTGCCAGCAAGGACCAGGTCTAAAGCAGTGGGGTGCAGACAAGAAGTCCCTCCATTGTTTTCCTTGTAATGAAATTTTTCACAGCTTTTGCCCCCCCCCCCTGCATCCCACATTTCTTTCCCCAACCCCCTTCAAAAAGTCAATGATGAACAGTCCCTAAGCCACAGTTTTTAACATTGTGTTAACTGGTCAATATTAGGTACCTCAAGAACCAATCAGATCTTGATTTTCCCAGTCATCAGTTGATAGGAGAATGGTAAAAATATGTAATATGAATATATACTTTTTAATTGCCATTCTCAGACAACACAACTGCAGTTAATAGATTTGTAACCGATGCCATTTTGCAATCGGTTTTCGAGGATTATTCATCATTTCTGTCCAATGCTGGAGTGAACTTCCAGTGGTTCGATATCCAAGTATAACTTGGCCAATAAGTTCATTTTGTGTGATGCGATCGTAATCCATGACGGAGAATACGAATGTTATGTCACGTATCTTGTCCAGAGGTATGCTGAAAATGAAGGATTCATTCCATACTGGGTCCCTTGTCCGTTTCTTAATTGTTGTTTTTTTCTTGTCAATTCTTTTTTCTTTGTGCAAGGCATGAATCTTCACATATGGATCTAATGAATAAATAATCCTAATTAATAAATTTATTTAGCTTTAAATTGTTTTAATATACACCTATTCCAAAAATCTTTTTCCATACCAAAAGCAAGAAGCCAACAACCAAAATGAATTCTGGAATTGTCTTATAATATATTCAAATCAGACTTATTTCTCTAAGAATTGAGTGTGATATGTGAATACTCATGCAAAAAATGTTCATCTAAAAATTTTGGAATAGGTGTATGAGTAAAGAACTCATGACAATTAAAGGGATCTTCCATGTTTTAATTTATTTATTTCTGAGCTTTCAGATCGTCAGCCAATCATAAAATCTAGACAGAAACATGGAAGAAAGAATTTATGAAAGAATTTTTGAGAATGTTTGACCCCACTTGTGTACTTGAGGCTTCCATACTCAAACCCACCATCATGTGAGTAGAGTTGTTTGTTGGTTCTCTCTTTAAAGGTTTTTCTCAAGGTTTCCTCCAAGTTCTCTAGTTTTTCTTTTCATTGCCAAAAATATACTCAACTTCATAATTCCAATTAGATCTTGGCATTTCTAGCTACTGAGTTATAATGGTAGCCTCATGAAAACAAGGACAGCAAAGGTTTCCAAGAACACATTCAATTGAAAAGGGAAATTTTTGCAAAACCTTGGCATTCCAAAAATGTTACAGCAAACAAGAGGAGCATTCATTTTTTGACATGTTGGGTGAATAATTACAGTTAGTAAGTGTGTCAAAAGTTTTTAGCCTCCTCACATATTTGATTTATAAACACAATGCCACCACTATACAACTGAGGATATGACCCTAACCCCAGACACTTAATATATTAAATTTTTTTATGACTAAGTATGTCAATTAAGGCACAAAGTTGATTGACAAGTCAAAGAATCTGACCTGTGGTGAATCAAGTCGGATTAGGGTTAGATTTAAATTAAAAATCTAGCATCACTAGGCAAAATACACGTACCTGATGATCCTGTGAGGTCCATAGCCTTGAGCCTGTTTGCTTTCATTACCACCACTATAATACGGTTCGATGTTGGTTGGTACATCAGAGATACAAGTAAATCACCCAATGGAACCTTAAAAACAATAACATAATAGTAGAAATGTAAGAAATTATGATGATTGATTAAGCTAGTAAATATGGAGTGGTGGTTTAAGAGTATCATGAGATAATGAAAGGTGTGCACATTAGGCTGCATTCAATATGTATATCTGAGGGGGGAGCAGGTGAAATTTTCTATATACTAGGAAAATTTTAAGCTCCCCCCTTGTAATAATAATAAAAAAAAGTTTTGCATCTCCCCCTCAATGTCCCAAAAAAATTGAAATCCCCCCATTAACTGATAAGAAAATTTTCAGATCCCCCCTGAATTTCACCTGCCCCCCCTCCCCACTAATCATGAATCATGAATGCAGCCTAAAGAGGTAAAATTAATGTATGGTATTCTTTCAAAAATAATTGTACCATATCTCCCACATAGATAGGGATTGGAATGTCTAGTAGTTACAAGGCAAGTCTGTGGAAGTTTTGATGTGAAGTTCCAGAAAATACCAATTCTGCCCCCACAGGGAGTGTTAATTTCTAATTTCCAATTTTCTAGATGTGATGTGAAAAAATGGTAAGTATAATTAAGAAGAATAATTGACCCCCTTGCAGCAATTCCCAACGCAGTTCAATTTGGAGGACAAAACAATGGAATGTTGCTCAAGTGAGAATAGATGACTGTTCTTAGGTTAAGATATTTCATTGTATTGTCCTCCAAATTCAACAGAGCTGAAAACTGCAGCAAAGTGTCTGTACAGTCATGGGTTTAAAAAGATTTTTGATGATTCCAGCTAAATTCAGTGTTGCTATCCCATTCTGTTTTCAAATAAATAATTGATGAATTACTAATTTAAAAATTAGTAATTCATCAAATTTACTTAAAAACAAAATTAAAACTGTCATCATTTTTTGTTGACCATTGGATATTAGCTGTTGTATTTATGTTCAGATTTTTTATCAGAATAAACAAACTAGTTATTATTGTTATTACTATTATGATAAAATTAATAGAGTATGGCACTTAACCTGTGAAAAAGAAACTAATAAGTTGAAGTCTAACAGACAAATAAACACAAAAGAAAACAAATGAATTAATGTCTACTAATCTCTATTAGACTAATAACTATTTCATGGGTTAAGTGCCATCACTCTAATTAATGATTAATCAATCATTAATGATTGATACTGTGACTTACTCTAGACCTCTTACAGGGCTGTAGATTTCTAACCAAATTCAGTGTTATTGGTCCCAACTCCACTTCTCCTAATGGTACTTCAACTTCTCCTATAGGATCATTCCTTGAAAATCTATCATAATCCAGAACTTGCATGTAAAGTGTTCTTCCCATAAGCTTATTGTGTGGAAAGCCCTCAAAAGTGAACACCTCATTCCACACAGGATTTAAATTTTTCCGTTTTATTCGTGTCTCTAATTTATGTTTTTTGTCTGGGAGAAGTAAAATTTTCACAAAGGGGTCGCTGGTGCCACTGAAGTCCTTTGCAGGGAGACCAACTCCTTTTTGAATCCTTAGAGTCAAGATCAAGTCCTCAGAGTTGTAATGTAGAGAGAAAAATAGACACCCCAGTTGCTCTCCTGTAGAGCTTTCCGGAGGAGGAGGGGGTTCAGGAGGCAACTCAATTTCAGATGCATTAGGCTGGGGAGTCTTGATCTCGAACTGTTGACTTGGAGGCTGTTTAAACTGAAGGGACTTTCTATTAAATCCAGGGGAATCTAAATCTGGACTAGAATCATATGGTAAGGTATCATGCTGTAATAATGGTTGATATTTTCGGAAAGTAGAGCGGTATTTGGTATTAGTTTGTAGAGGTGTAGAACCGGTGAGACTCTCTGAGCTTGTGGTTAGATCCTCTGCTTTTTCTTCGGAACCCTTCCAGCATTTATAGCACCAGGAACACAGCACAACTACTGTACACAGCGACACAAAACTTGCCAGAACAGGTGCCACTTTCCCTCCAAGGTCTAAAAAAAATTATTTGCCTATCAATGTTAAGGCCATTTGCATGATGGTGTCATTTGACTACCACTAAAAATGCTTTGTTATTCAGATTTTTCTGCTCTTTTGGGAATAAATAGACAATTGGCAAAATTTGCCTGATAATAGAAACCACTCAAAGCATTCTGGTCTTGGTAGTAAATTACACCATCATGCGAATGGCCTTTTAGGGAAATTTTGAAAAGAAATAGCAAATTTTCACTATTTTTTAACAATCTTTTAAGAACCAAGGGCAGGAATTTGACTGAAAAGTTCATAAAGAATCAAATCCCTGCCATAGGCCTGTTCTCCCCACCGCCGGTTAACGTTGATTGGTGTATTATTCATAACAGGTAAGGGACCAGTCATATTTATACAGAGGGGGGTTCAAGTGTAGTTCAGATTGGTCAGATGTGGGGTTTATATTTGGAATAACTTTATAATATCCCGCCACTTCGTATTTAAATCTTAGAGCGGATTTCGTATAAGTGGGAAACGGTGAGGCGACGTAACGTAGAAGTACCGTACTTTACCTAACGGAAAGAACGCGCTCACCTGAAAACAATGGGAAGCCATTTCAGTGTTACTGCATAGCGTGCTGTGTACGTGCTGTAAGCCAGTAGAGTGATTTTATTAAACCCGAGAATAATAATTATTAGTAGACTCCAAACCCATTGTTTAATTTTGTTCTTTATCAACTAGTACAAAGTAAACAGTCATCTTTCTTTCAGGGGTTAAATAAAACCACTCTGCCGTACGCGTACGCTTCCCACTTATACGAAAACTTCTCTAGAACTATTTATAGAATGCATGATGCATATAACAGTAGTTTCTTTGGTTATTAAGCGGTGTACTCCATAGTTGTACCGAATTTTTTACACCCCATATAATATTTTTCCTCTACATGGATAATGACCTGTCCCTGATTATACAAAATTGGATTTTAAATTTAAATAGTCTCGTTGGTGCTCAAAGACGCGGAAAAAAACAAGCTAGAATTTAAAGTTTCGACAAACTGAACTTGATCCGCTTCCAATAAACAAACAAGGGCTTTAATTCAGTAACTTCCATGTTTTTATCACTATTTTAAAAATCAAATGAGCATCGAAGAAACCACTTCGCTGTCGTGTTGTAAATTTCCAAAAACAGCGCCAAAAACGTCGATTGATTTCATAAACATTATCGGTTACACCTAAGGACTTTGAAGGCTTCCGAACAATTTAAACGCTAAAACATTTTCGATTATCAAATTGTATGAAGTTTAAAAGTAAATATCTTGTTCATTTTAATTCTGACGTATTTATTTGTTTAGGATTAGGGAAAGGAAAGTTCTTGAAACGTGGTTATGTTCAGACTCAAATTATTAGCAGTAGTTCCTGTAGTCCGATTTCCGTTTAACTGACTGAAGAAAAATGAACAAATCTACAAGACAGAGAAGCGCTGAATCCTTCTTCAGTATTTCTTATAAATTAATAATGAGAATTTATCTCTCGTGATCGCAATAAAATTTAAACTATATCATTGTATGTTTTTTATAAGTAATAATAATAAACTAGGTTTTGAGTTAGAGGGATTTGAAGTTATTATTTCTTACCGTCTTGATGGAAAACATCCTGGTCCAGCGCGATGAAAATCATCCTTTTTTTCCTTTACGCGCTCACAAACTCATCCTGATGTTTTGAACATTACTAATTACTGGACTTGAAACCTCAACGAATCGAACACTCGACCATCGTGTGTAGATTTCAGTTTAAGAAATTTGCATATTAAGTGACCCGTGGGTTGTCATGGAGATGGCTTGATTGACGTCTGTCGACGCCCTTGGAATGTGATTTGCAGTCGTCATCTTAGATACAAGGTGAATTGTCTCAAGGACATCCGTTGACCGTGGGAATAACACGAAACAATTTGCACTCTTTAAGATATAAGTAGTTTTCTAAAGATCTCGAAGGTTGTTGCCCTATAGCGCCGCAGCTGACGTTCGCCTCAAATTTCAGGATACATGCTGTGAAAAAACTCTTAATCTTACCTCTAATTAATCGAAAAACATGGAACACTCTCAGTAGCGAGTATGAACTTTTGGTTCTTCAACGGTTTATAAATTATAATTATGAAATATTTATAAAAATTAATTAACTACAATTAGGAGGATTCAGAAATTCCGCTTTCAAATGAACGGTTCGATGCATAATTGATGCAATTTCCATTTCTAAAAGAAAATATTATGTAGCTAGTCAAATTGAAACCCCCGGTGGAGAATTAACGCGGCGAGACCAGGGATTTAACGCGCATAAACCGAACAGCGTAAACGCACAAGGAAATTTAACGCTATTTCTCCGGGGACCGAAAGGAAAGTGCTAAATTTAACATTACGTGAATGATGAATTCCCCGCCCTGTCACCTCCGTGCATAGAGCTTTTAAGGTTATAATTCCATGTCCAAGTAAAACACAATACATGTATTGTATTGTCTTCTTTTGTCTTCTATTGTTACTTGGACATGGAATTATAACCGCTTTTAATGAATGCCTGTAATTTTTACACGAAATTTTGCGCAAAAGTAAGTCGTTTGTAAAGTAAAAACAACTTACAGTTAATGTCATTAGCGTTGTCCATCGAAAAAAGACTTAGACTAAAAGAAATATCACGTGATACCTAAAAACTCGCTCTAAATGCTTGTTAAAGGAAATTATTGTGTACGTAGAGTTTATATTTATTATACCCTGTTAACTGTTTATAATATTACAGTTTAAATTTGAATTCTAATAAGAAGAGGTTTTTTAAAACATTTGATAATAAAATTCTGCGATAAAATGTTAGAATATTTAATGCACGACGTTTCGACGTTTTCAAACGTCATTATCAAGTGATCAAAATTGGAATATATGAAACATATATACATGAATAATAATTATTAAATACTTATGATTGGATAAAAAGAATAAAAAGAAAAATATACAATGGATAAGAAAACGTAGAATAAAGAAAACAAAAGAAAGATTTACGATGTCAGTACTATTTATGTGAACACTTTTGAATTAATCCCTTTAAACGAATAAACAAATGAATCACGTGACATTTCTTTTAATCTAAATGTATTTTTATGGTGGACAACGTTAATCACATTGACTGTAAAACGGATTATATGACGTAGAAAGACGAGGCCATATGAAGCGAGGACTTCGATCAGTTCCCGGGGGAGCAGGGACTCCCGGGGTAAAAGTATCGGGTATGCTCGTCGGAAATTTTCAAAAATACCCCTAAAAGATACCGGAAGTCTTTTAAAAAGGGTGTGGCTGGGCGATTTCTAACCCCTAAAAGAGATACCACAAATAAAGAAAACATTGGATTAAAAGACTGTTGAAATATTAAGTATTTCTGATATTAAAGCGCTTAAGCTCTGCGTATAAACTATAAACATAAACCCCACTGCGAAAAGCGATGAGCCGTTTCCCGTTTTCGATACCCTAAAAGATACCAGGGAATTGTGAAATTCTAAAGTTCAGTTTTAACACTCTAACAGATACCAAATTGCTGATTTTTGATACGACGAGCATACCCGATACTTTTACCCCGGGATCAGTTATTATGATATAATCTTGTTTCAAGTACCAGCAGGCCGAGATCAAGTACATGGGAGCGAACAGACTAGAGACGAGCTTAGATAACAGCATCGCTTACGCATCTGATTATGAGAAGCATAGTTAGCTTAAGAACAACTGTGTGAGAAAGTGGCCCGGTCTCCCCCTCAATTAAATGAAAAACCCTTTTACTTCTTAAGCACAACCACATCACTAATCCATGATGAAATGAAACTCAAATGTTTCATTCAGGCAATCGTTCTAAGTTTTTCACGTAGTTACAACCATTCATTTTTATAGTCTACTTGAGAAGACACGTTAATAAGTATGAATCTCAAACAAAGCATCTTATTCCCAAGAGGATGGCATGTGGTCTGAAATAAGACCAAAATAAAAAGGTCCATTGACTCTTGAATATTTTGAGGTGACGAAAAACTGAATAAAAGAAAAAAATAGTCGAAGTCCTTATGATAGTTAATACCCGTTAGACAAAAAGCATTCAGGGCGTAGCCTGACAAAGTGAGGAATGTTATGGGAGTGTTTTATTTACAGAGAACGGAGAGAATGATTAAGATTTTTATCCGTTCTTTGCGGCTCCCGGTCTTTTGGTGTGGTTTTTGTCCTGTCTGTGGTCAGTGACATTTAAATGGCTTTATTTCTGGTTTAACCAATCAAAAAGCACTGAGATGCAAACTGCTTTCGTATGTCAGAGCGGGAAACGTCACGGCAAATTCGTAGCTATATATTTTTCTATATATTTTTTTCTATATATTTTTAATATATTCTACAGTTCTATGTAATATATAAAGTGTGAGCGGGAGACCTTTATGGGCATTTAAAATGGCGAGCCGTAGGCGTACGCTCTACCAGTTATCAGTAATTAAACGTTGTGATTGGATAATTCACACGAAAACAGAGCGAGAAGCCATTTTAGCGTTACTGCATACCGTACCGTGTACGTGCTGTAAGTCAGTACCGTACGTTTCCCACTCATACGATAATCACTCTTATGGGAAGCCATTTCAGTGTTACTGCATACCGTACCGTGTACGTGCTGTAAGTTTCCATTGTTTTCCACGCGTACCTTTTAACATAATTGCTCTTTATATACTAGAAATTACCAGAAATTCACAAAGAACTCTAAATGCGAAGTAAAGGCTGACCGAGTGTGTGACGTCCCACATTTTAAAAATTAATTACCATTAATGATATCTTACTGACAGGCGTGCGATACCAAGATTAACTGCTATCAGTTCAGTCAGACAAACACTCTCTTTTATCTTTTAAAATTCTTAATTTCGTGTCAGATACGTTCGATAATCCTTCATCCAACTGAAGGGACTTGACGTCATGTCCAGCTGAGCGGCATTAAATTTTCTACTGAAAACTATTGACAAATGAATCCAATACATCTCAGAAAAGTCCAAAATTCTTAACCAGAGTGATATTTTATCTGTGAATTATCTAAAAAGCACGCGAGAAATTATTTTCAATTCAATGCTTTGCGCGACTATTAGTTGTTCACTTAGTTGGAAGTGTTGATTCACAAACCACAGGGAGCCCACTTCTACATAAAAACGATCAAAAGATCATAGGGAAATCGCCCCTTTAAAAAATGCTTCTAGTAGTTTTTACTTGATTTTTCTGTTTTTTTTTTTTTTTTGTTTGGTTGGTTTGGTTTTCATATGACGTCATAGCGAAAGGTGTGTAAAAATCGATGGGAGAAGACAGCACAACTCGGAGTTATAGTACAGAATATAGATAAAATACAATTCAACTTTTTCATTTTAACTTTTTTGTAAAGTGGGCTCCTTTTTGCTTTAATTACTAAAGATACTTGCACCCTGCTGAATGGTGTGCGCACACTAGTACAAAGTCCGCACATGTTGAACCACAGGAATGATTCTTAAAATCTTGACTGAAAACCGATTTGATCCCCCCGCCCAACTCATGATCATGAAAGCGAAAAACAACAACAACAACAACAAAAATAAAAAAGGGAAAGGGAAAGGGGAAAAAAGAAAGAAAGAAAGAAAACCTAATTTTGGTCTTTTATGCTGCTCTGATGTAAAAAGCTGGCAAATAGATCTTATTCGTTTATATTTTATTGTTGTTGTTGTAGTTGTTGTTATTATTATTTACAGGTCAGGTGTCATTCCCTTGAGTTTTATTTTTTGTTTAACGCTTGAGAAGATACATTAATATGGATAAACTTCAAACAAAAAATCTTATTTCCAAGAGGTCTGTTATAGGAAAACATTACATCGCTGTCGTTCTCGGACTTCCTGTGGTAAAAATCCGGTCTGACCTGTTTTTTAATCATTTCCAGTCCTTTTTCGTCCACAGACCAAGATGGCTGCTGTATATATCTGAGGAAAGTCCGAGAAAATCACTTTTTTCGCAAGGAAAAACCATTTGAAATCCAAGTATGGTAAGTACAGATTTCCTTGTATGGAATTAGGAGTTTTTTCGCGAACCGAAGATTTGTCTTTGTTGCAATAATGGCGCCTTAATATTTTAGCAATCAAGGCGGGAAAATGTCACGTGATATCGTTTTATCAGTTCAAGCGGGAACTGCTGATCTTCAGGTAAGACTCTTCAGCGAAAAAACAAGAATGGAAAAAGTTTCTTGATGCATTTTCTAAAGTTCGAGGTAAAAGCAAAGCAAATGTATGGATGAATCACACAGGTGATTTGACTGTTTGAGACATCAAAACGAAAATGTTTTGTAAGAGAGTATAGTAAGAGACAAGACTCTTTGGTATTTTGCCTTTTCAAATAAACATTCGCTCAGTTCTGAAAACATAACGTGGTGACCAACAAATGCAAAAAGATAGTACAACCGTTATTACAAACTTCATGACACTTTTCCTGAGTTTTCGTCTTCTGTTTTCGGCTATCGCTGAAGGTTACCCTGGGACGGTTTGGCGTTTCATCTTTGTTGCAATAAATGAGTACAAAACCGTGACAGTGACTAAAGGAAATACATAAAAAATGACTACTTTAGTAGCTGCCTGGATCACATCGCCTCCTTTTTTACCTCCCAGAATGACAGGCTACTTAGAAGCACAGAAAGTAATTTCTTGGATGTTTCTGGTCGAAACTTGAATAAGTGTGCAGAGAAAAATCCTATGCCAAAGAGCCAGATGGCGGCCGGGGAAATACGACACGAGCTCGTTTTTGAGGTGGTTAACTCGAAAGTTTAAACTACTTTAACCACCTCTGCACACTTAATACTTAACATGTGTAATATCCACTCCTTTTTTTTTCTCTCTCTCTCTCCTTAATTTTAAGCGTAATTTCTTGTAATTTTACAACTTAAATTGTATATATGTGTGCAAATAAACTCAAGTCTCAAGTGTAGAACGCGAGGTGTTGACATTCGGACTTGAGAGAAGTCCGGTTGGTTGCGTTTTGGCTAAGTCCGTTATTTTCAAACTTAGTCGTTAATTTAATATCAATTACGAAGTAAATGTAAAGCATGGAATCACACTGTTAACTAGCTGATGCTATTATACTTATTATACTTATTAATTTATTATATATTTATTATAACTTTTTTAAGTAATTTACCATTCAACCTGCCTAGATTAGCGTAGCTATTTGCAGGTTGATGATTTTTGTATTTATATAAAAGTAACGATTAGTAATAATAATAAACTTGTAATAACTTGTGAGGTGTGGCTCTCATCATTGGAAAAACTACAGCAAAGAACCGATCAAATGCGATGGCAGCCATGCTGTAGATCGATACAAATGAAACATCCCGAATAAGGAAAAAGTCTGCGAAAAACCTCTCCAAGGGTTCCAGAAACATTTTATTCCATGTAATTCTCGTTTATCGATACGAAATAACGTAACATCACTATAGTCGATGCGACCAAGTCGGTGGCAGCCATGTTGGCGATAAGATACTTTTCATCTATGGATTCCTTTGCAACGATAGCAATAATAAAAGTGTTGCCTACCACAGACAAGACCAGAGTCAAAACGTAACAAAATATGAATGGTATTCTGCGACCTTCGTCTACGTTTAAAACGCATAACGGTATCTTTTGTCGGTGTAGTCGGAGGAAGAACGATGAGTTTCCGGGGAGCGTTTCGTTCAGGCTTATATTCAAATGGAAAGGCATCATGGGTTACCTTAGCCAATTCCCTGAACTTGGCTCACTGCCAACCAGAACGTCATTAAAGATCCACTTTTTAAAATAACAGAATCCCTACAAACGGAAAATCAAACAAATAGAGTCATCAACGCTTTGCTTTTATCATCAACATCATCATCACCATCATCACTATCATCATCATCATCATCATCATCATTATCGTTATCGTTGTCCTTGTCATTGTCCTTGTCATATCGTTATCGTCATCGTCATCATTATCGTCATTATCGTCATTTTCTCATTTTTATTTTTATTTTTATTAGTTATTGACTATTTCCTTATTCCCTCCTTTCCCAATCCCCGCTTTTATGGATAATGACCGATGCGAAAGCGTTTTCCTTGTTTTCCTGAGTTTGACAGCTGCAGCTTACGGATTGGGTTCCCTGTGTAGTCAAAGGACAAAATGGCGGAAGAAAAAGAAGACAGCGAGTCAATGCAAAACCACTCTGAACAAACCCATGATGTGCGTGATGACAATTCTTCACAAACAGCAGTCGCCTCAGATCCAGAATGCGAGCCATTAGTGATCGGAGGGATAGAAGTTGGAGACGTTTACCACGACGCATATCGAAATGGTAACTTTGGAATCAAACGAGGAAGAATTCACTTCACTCGTGCTAAAAGATGGAGCATTGCTCACTTCTTTACAGCTTTGGTCATGAATTGTTTGAGCGTGGCCTGCATCGTTCTGCTGAATAATAACCACAGGTATTGGGTTGATAGAGACACAACAGACTGGTTTACTGCCATTGCTATTCTTTGTGTCGTTTTGGGTCTAGCCATGTCTTCTTGTAGCTTTTACTTGATAACCTCGCTGGCCAAAGTACGAAGGCCTCTGTTTTGGCTTCTCTTCACTCGCCTGTTGGCTCTTCTTGAGTGCATTTTTGTTATCATGGGCATCGCGTTCACGATAACTGTTGCAGCTGAATCAGAAGCGAGGAATCCCTGGAGAAGTCATTATTATTACTGGACCACAGACGACCCACGAGACGTGGCAGACAACTTCAAGTCCTTCGTCGCGCTGTGTGTTTTTTTGATCATTTTTATGTTGATCGACTTCATCACAGCTGCTGCTTGGCTGTTTCATTGGTGGAAGTGCTGTGACTGTTTCGAAGCTCTCAAGTCTGTCTGTATATTTGAACCAGGGGAGCCTTTGGCTGATGGAGTATCGGATCCCCCTACTGGCATTGTTCGTGAGTGTGCGTACGTGTGCTGGTCGATTTACAGGACTGATTGGACCTTTATTTAGGACGGTGGTGGAAGTTGGAAGCAGTGCACTCAGAGCGTGACTCCGGTGGTAGAAAATTCAATAACTTCTGAACCCAGGATTGTCACCATTCTTTATATCATCGGAGAGCGGGTACCGGCGCGGATTGGCAAACTGTTGTTTCGTTTTTCGTATACCCCCTTTAGATATACTAAATCAGTTTTTTTTCAGGATCCCCAATATTTTAAGCATATAATTCACCTCCCTCCGGTAAACAAGGTTCCACAGCATAGTTCTTCGCACTTGAGCCGACTAAACATCTCGTACAACTTACAGTTGGAGTTTTTCCTTCTTCTCTGGCAATGCTACAAACTCAGTCCATAACTGAATGTTAGGTTTAAAGACTTAACTTTAAAAATTAATGATCAAAATGCATGTAATTTAAGTAAACTAAAGATTGTTTTATTTCATTTTATAAAAGTAGTGAACTTAAAAGTTCGACTTCTTGGTAGTATCGCGGGTTGCACTGTTATTTTATTCCCAAAAGTGGTAGACATTTTGTAAACTATTCCTCGTAGCTGTCATTTGTGCTTTTGTTACAAGACATGTTTTCCGCGATTTGCATTTTAAAAAGTCAAACATAGTAAATCTTTTAGCTCTTAAAGAGCAGTATGGAATAGAAATCCTTTTCATTATTTTAAGAAAAAAAATTAGAGATTAATGTATATATATTTCTAAGATAAATAAAGTAAAATAGTAGTCTTACGAGGGTACCTTTGGTTCGGGATCGAGTCTTTATTGACTGTGCTCTGTACTACTATTATCTCCAACTAACTAAGTGATTACATGAGTTGTTGTATTTATAGGCATCTTATGACAGGTGCCAATATTCGATATATATGGATTGATTACTTAAATGTTATTGGCTAGAAAAGGAAATACATTCCTAAGTCTGATATCCTAGTAAAAGAATAACGAGTACAAATCTTAGAATTAAG
>WUAP02164117.1:0-24493 GCA_015163945.2 Stichodactyla helianthus | reverse complement strand
ATGGGGACACCTCCCGTTTCCGCCGGTAAATCCCCGGGTTATACGGGGGGCAATCGTGACTCAACCTATCTGCTGCTGCTTCTTTTAAGTTCTGTTTGTTGGTGACCATTAACACTATCCCGCAGTGCTCCAAAGAAGTTACAAATGCAAAAGCATTTTGTAAAACTTAATAATGAGAAAAACTTCAAAAAGACTCCTGGTATTAGTAGGTGTAGTGGTATTAATTATAATAACAGGAATGGTCAATTAAAAACAGTTTTTTATACTTCACTGCAGCTCAGATGACCATGTAAATGGTGGCCTTATCTCATTTAGAGATGTTGAACATAAACACAATTTTATCAGTCAGTCAGTCAGTTCTGACAGTCCAGTCTTATAATTTTAGTTGTTTTGTATTTTTATTATTTTTTTCTTAATTGTGACTAGGTTCTTGTTTGTTGCTTGCTGCAAAATTTAATGATGACAAAAGAGTGAAGATCAAAGACCTCATAGATGTAAGTCTGTCATGATCTTATCATAAGTTAAGTTCCTCATTAGCCACTGCAGGCATAGAGTGCAGACACAAAATCCATGAAATAAAACTAAATAGTTACTAACTTATAACTGCTATTTAGACAATATCACTCAACCAGGGAAGCATGGGTGGCGTAGCGGATAGATCGCTCGCCTCTCACCAATGCGACCCGGGTTCAAGTACCACCAGCCTCGCTGTTGTATGTGAGTAGAGTTGTTTGTTGGTTGTCTCCTGTGCTTCGAGGGTTTTTCTCCAGGTTCTCCGGTTTTCCTCCCTCCGTAAAAATCAACTTTCAAATTCCAATTTGATCTACTGTAGGAGATATTCTCAATAGGGCTAACCTCTAATATCTCCTTTCGCACTATGATGCGATCAATTTGTATTATTGTAACCAGAACAATTCACAGGAGAGGATGTATAGTTCCCAATATAATAGAGAGTTTATATGGCATCACTGATGAATAGATCTTGAGTAAAGGCTGAGAAGTAAAGTGATTATGAATGGAAAGTCTCTTGTGTATTTGATATCTCCTGTGTATTGTTCTGGCTGCTTGACAGTGACTAATTGCCACTAAGTAAAAACTAGAGTGGTTTTCATTAACCTGTAAAAATAATACACTTTAGAATATTATGATTTATCACACTTTTTTTCTTTTGTTTTTTATTGTGTCTATCTGACTATTACACTCTAATTAGTACACTTTGTTTCATGGGTTAATGAAAACCACTCCATAAGTTAGTAACAAATAGATTTTATTTCATGGATATTATAGAGTGGTTTTCATTAACCCGTGAAACAAAGTGTACTAAGTAGTATTTAAAAAACGAGCAGCGGTGTTTTATCAAATATGAAAACTCGAGGTGTAGCCGAGGGTTTTTGATATTTGATGAAACACTTGCTGCGCATTTTTTAGATGGCTTAAAAAACGTCTAGGTATGTTCTCATTTTCTACTTAATTTTTGACGAATGAACTAAATTTGGCAGAGAAAATCCAAGTTAAAGTTTATGCAAATGAAGATGATTCTATATCAGATATAAAACTCCTTCATGGTCATTGATTTCTATTGTGTTTTGCTCATTAATTATTCATGAGGTTTTTAATTAGAGTGTAATAGTCAGATAGACACAATAAAAAACAAAAGAAAAAAGTGTGATAAAGCGTAATACGCTAAAGTGTATTTCACAGGTTAATGAAAACCACTCTAGTGTTTGCACTCTAAGCAAGCAACAGGACAATAGAGTGGTTTTCATTAACCTGTGAAACACACTTTAGTGTAATACACTTTAATACACTTTATTACACTTTAATTTTCATCAGACCTCCAACAGTAAACAAAAACTCTTGCATTCCTTTCAAAAACTACTAGACTAATTCTACGAGACAGACTTGCATTTTGTATGAAGTCGTCCTTGGTCTTTATTAAATATTTTGAGATATAAAGATATTATAATGGCTATCAGTTCCAGTTCCAGTTCCAATAACAGCTGCGACTCTGGAACTAAGACTACTGCTACTCTTTATTACACTTTATTACACTCTAATTAGTACACTTTTTTTCACGGGTTAATGAAAACCACTATAATGAAATTTTCTTAATGGGTTTATGATTTTTAACCCAATTTTTTCCCCTGCTATTTTGTCTTTTTAGAAAATTGAAGACAAGCTGAAAGTTCAAGTCAAAGAACTACTTGTGTTTGAATTTCAAGCATTGGTTGGTCTAGAGTTCAATCTGCATGTCCCAACATGGGAAGTTATCCCCCACTTAAAACGTTTGGAAACAGAGCAACAATAGATTTTATTAGAAAAAGTTTCAATTATTGGCCTGTCTTAAGTTAAAGGGAAAACAGGAAAAAGATCCTTGCTGCATAGTATTGTAGGGATGAGTTTAATTCATGGTTCCAACTCAAACAATAGCCAACCAATCACTGTAGCACTGGTTTTCCCAGTGGAATACATCTTGTCCCACAAACACCATCATAAACTGCCTGTTTTTGCCAAGGTTTCTTCAGTATTACACTAATCTATTTCCCAAATTGCTAGAGACTGTTAAAAATCCAAACAGAATTTACAAATAAGTTTGCAATCAGAATCTCAGGTGTGCATTTTTCTAGCAGCCTTAGTTTGGCTTGTGGGTCATGGCAACAGTAACTATATGGAGTTTTGGAACCATGAATTGGGGAGATAAGATCACAAAGCTCTCTGCCTGGGATGCCCAAAATCAGTCCCACAATCATTTGAGTTGCAAGTTTGTTACCATCTTCATTTGAATTTCAGAAAGCAAATTTCTCACAACATTGTTCTTTCATTGACATCCCACATGACACACAGCCAGAAATAAATATTAGGACTAAATCTTAAAATTATTTATTCCTAGTTTTTCAAGCTAGAAAGTAATAATTATTACATTTAAGGAAGTAGTCGTAAAGTAAAATGGGGGTGGGGGGTGGGTCAAGAGAAATTGAGCCAAAATTTGTGCCAGTGTTTAAGGGTGGGCCATGTTAAATCAACCAGATATCATTTTATCATTCAGGAATGGTCTATAAAAGCCATTGATTCATTAATTGAAGCCTGCATTGTTAGCAGTTTTTGTTATTGTTACATAGCATTTGAATATACTTGGATTATTTCCAAAAAACCTAGAGATATTAGATGATAGATTATTTACTATAGAATAGTGATCTATGCATTCCAGTGAGTCTAGAAAATATGGCTTACTTATTGTTACTAATCCATAATTTAGCATCAATGACTTTTTATATAAAAATAAATTAATCAGGCTTGCAGCCTAAGTTATCAATAGCACTAGCCTATGTGACTTAGAATATATCATGTTCATGTTCATGAAAAACATGTAAATACACTTAACGACTGGTCAGAGAGTAAAGGGGGTTGGATTATGAAAAATAGGGGGTTTGTCACTTTTTTGAGCCTGAAATAAGAGGTGGGTCATGAGAAAATAAGCCACTCGTTAAGATCTTATATTTTGGAACATTACATAAGGATGGGACATACTATATTGGGCTTAAAACAAGGGGTAGGTCACTTTTTTGCCTTTTGATAATTCAATATTTATTGCCCACCCCCTACCCCCTCACTTTCTGACCAGTCCGCTAGAGGAATAAATTAAAAGTTTGTCACTTCAAAAACTTTCTGAAGCAGTTTTATTTTTTTCAAATCAAAAACTAATGGGTCCAGGCAAACAGTTGATAAGCAATAACTCCCGGGGGGGGAACTGCCTTGAAAAGTGGATAGGGGGCTTGACGGACCTTTTAGGGTTGAAAATGAGACCCTCGCGTACCTTTTAGGGTCAGATTTGTTTGCTTTGAAAAATATCAAACATCATACAAATAATGGTTGGAAACGTTGCCATTTAAAAATAATATTCTTTATTAACCATAATGATACAGCAAATATTGTTTCTCTAAAGTTTAACAAACTTGAGATTATCCTTTGTTAAAGACATCAAAATCAGCCTTAAGTGATTGACATGTTTATTGTTCTATATGATAAATAGGTCTGACCATATGACAATACTTTGCAAAAGTTTGGAAATTGTCTGAAAAACAAAGTATTTGATGCAGCTAAGTGTATATTTATCAATTTTGAATTAAAAAAATGATTAAATGTGGTTGTACCTTTTAGGGTCTTAAATCAGCATCTCAGTTAATTTATGCATACCTTTTAGGGTCATTTTCAAAACCGTCCGTCGAGCCCCCTACCCACTTTTCAAGGGATTCCCCCCGGGCAATAACTGGAACAGCAAGAGATTGTGTTTGAATCTTATGCAACCCTCTTAAATCAGTCTCCTCACTCCTCACTAGCCTTCCTCTTCTCTATCCCAAACCCCAGGGAAAGCAAAGATAGGGGACTGGGGGGACTGAAGCCCCCTGTGTTTTACGAGAATGACATAATGTTCTACTATCAAAAGCAGTATGGATTTACTTAAGCTAGTCCCCCACTTTCAAACTTGCTCCCCACTTTCAGAATTGTTCCGTCATCCCTGAACCCCTCTGCACCAGCTACACAGGCTATAAATTGTCTTTCTCCATTTCCCACATCACATACAATAACCAGAAAGGCAGCACCCTGAGACTGCTGAATACTGATTGTGTATTGATTGTTTCCAACCATTTGCAAGAGGATCAAAAGGCACGAAGACATGGCGGGCATGTATAGTGGTGCCATAGACTAAAGGACCTATGAGAAATATCTCAAGGCGTGTTTTCCCATTTCATGTCACGTATCATTTCACTGCCTTTGTTTAAAAGCACACTGAGAGAAAAACATTAATAGACGTACCTCAAACAAAGAATCATATTCCCAAGAGATTTAAAATGGGTAAACATTACGTCAAGGGTATTCTATACCTCCTTCCCACATCGACCATTTGTTCTGGATCATTGCGTGACTCTTTGAGGGGATTGTGGGTATGTTTTTAAAAAACAATGATTCTTCGTGATTGTTGACAGGGATGCGATACCGGCTTTATTTTGACTGGTATTTAACGCTTATTACACTTCAAAAGACAGGTGATTGACATCATACAGATAGCCAACACTTTAATCTTTATTTCATTTTATTTTCTTAGATCAAATTTTTTGGTTCATTCGCTAGACTTTACGGCCGCTTTAGTTGTAAAAGTTTACGACGTTAAAATTGCACTTCAGTTCATTAGTATCAAAACTTTTTAAGATTCAGCCGTTCCGAAGGTTTTTTTTATTGAACTGTAACTAGTATGAATGGAGTAGCTAACTACGAATCTTCCGAAGACGACGGTGAAATGGAAGTAATGCTGTACGACCGCAGCAAAACAAGAAAGGTTCGCCATCTTCTCACTCGAGTCGATCCGACATACGATGATGAAGACAACACGTCCCTACGGCCTCTAATGCAGACAGATAATTACTTCCACAGGGAAGGTAAACTAGTCTTTTTCTAAGGCTCGATTCAGGCGTCGAACTTTCGCCGCGTTGAATAGGACGGCGGCTAAGAAAACGCCGAGACATCTAAGTAAAACTTACTTAGCACCAGGTAACAGTATGGGTTAAGTCTGGTAAGGTATAATTCTACTAGTTTCAAAGAAAAACAGCGCTCAACCTCAAAGGCAATTAGATTCTACGCGACAAAAGTTCGACGTCTGAACTGGGCCTAATGATTATATTTGTTCTTTAATAATGAAATGTTAAACGTAAAAGGCCTACGAAATAAAAATTTTTAAAGTTTGGAGTGTTGTCAACGTGTCATTTACACCTTGTGCATGTTTATGAAAAAAAGTTAATTAAAATAAGTTAAGGGAGGGGATATTCATATTTTATATACTGATTCAAAAAGAAAATGCTGGACTATTTAACTTTTTGTTTAAAAACTAATGTGTAAATCAATTGCAAAAATATCAACAATGCATCCTCTCCCAAGCAACCCCCATCCCCTCCCTCACATAATATCATTATTTGGTTTAGTTGCAAAATATAGGTGAAATATTTTTGTTACAAACAAAAAATAGTTCTTCAAACTAGTTATATATCTTTTCACTGTAGATTCTGAAGATGAAATTACCTATTCTGTTGGTGACGCTGTGGACAAAATTGGATTTGGCTGGTTTCAAATCAGATTAATGATGATTATAGGATTTTTCCAGGTAAATTTATTCATTTAGTCCACAATTAGGTTAGTTTTCTTTGATGTACAATGGTCATCAAATGTCTTCTGCTGTTTCAACAACCCAGATATACAGCTATTTCAAAAAAGGTTGGTGAAGGTTTGTTGTACGTTGCATCTTGCATCTTGCATACCAAGGCTGAAATGCACTGTTTCCTCTTGCGAAAACCTTCAATAAACCAAATAACCCTCCAGCATAACTCTTTGGTATACAGAGCTGGCATATTTTCAATCTTCTATATGTGCAGCTGATAACAATATTTATATAGTGAAAAAAATATTAATGTGGGCATACAGTTTAAATATGAAAGCTAAAATGAGAAGGAATTTCATGATTTGATTAATATTTCGACTACATACTATCCAGTAGTCATCATCAGAATGAACTGAGAATTTTACATGCACATATTTAAAGATTGCAAACAAAAGATTAGGTTGTCTTTTGAACTATGTAAAATTCTCAGTTCATTCTGATGATTGACTACTGGATAGTAGTCGAAATATTTAATCAAATCATGAAATTCCTTCTCATTTTAGCTTAGTATGCAACATGCAACAAAACCTTCACCAACCTTTTTAATAATAGCTGCATATCATCCCTGGGATGTTAAAGCACCAGAAAAGTCATCAAATGATCCAATAGGCACATCACCACAAGAAAAGTCTCAACTGTTAAATCATTGCATGATCTTTCTCATGGTCAACCAAAGTCTCTGACAATAGACTGATCCTGCGATCCATAGATACTGTTGCTATGTCGGACAAGCCAAAACTTTTTATTGAGATTGCGCTATGAAATAAATGTTGATTACTAAAAATCATATACGGTCTAGTTTTAATGTTATGTAACACAGAATTTAAACATTGACACAAATAGTCAATAAATGTTTAAATGTCCCTGAAATCAAGAAGTTTGTAGTTTTGTTTATCAGACCCTCCATATTCCCTTGGGGAAAACTTTACTCTCTCATTGGTGGAGCTAGTATTAGTGGGATTGGTCTATTGCATTACACATAATAACCCCCTCTACAACTTTGCTTCTATATGGGATGGATTTCATGCTACACTGCGCATGTCAGTGCCCAAGAATGAAATTTTTGTCTAATATGAATGGTAAAGAATATAAAGCTCTTGAATTTTGTTTGGGAAACCTAATTAGTATAATTTAAGTTGAGAAAACCTCCTCAAGTGTGAAGTATGCCATTTGTCTACTTTTTATCTATTTTTGTGTGCCTATTGAATATAGTATCTATGGAGATGAAAATTATATTTATTGGCCTGTCTGTTGTTGCTGAAAGAATGCATTCATAAAATATTTCACATAATATTTTTATACATAGCTAAGATATAACGTGCACTCTGATTGGCTGGCTGCCTATGAAAAAGAAATGGATGGTTCATGGTGATAGTGCACGCTCACGCATGCTGACATCAAACCATTTCAAGTTCTTTGAAGTTGAGCTTTTCTTAGAACACGAAATTACTTTTCAGGATAAGAATAATGATTAAAACCACATTTTAGATCATTCTTCTTTTGTAAAATTTCCCATGATAGAAAACGTTTGTTGATGATTTTCGAGACTATTTTTAAAAGTTTTCTCTTCAAAAATGGCTGAACGAATTTTCAAATCACAACGTTTTCTGTGCATGCTAGGACATTTTGTAGAAGAAAATCAACCCTTTTTGATGTGTAAAAGCTCTACCTTTGTTATAAAAGGCTCTGCCTCGAGCAACTCTTACGCTACCATCATGCTCTTCCAACTATCTGCATGCATCCAGAACTAGACTTACCCTCAACATTGACCATTCCTTAACAGTCTTTACCTGTTAAAGATAGTTTATGATCAAAAAACTAATTCTTAAATTTTTGTCACTATAATGTTTGATCATTTTATGAACAAATTTATAATATAGTACTGTAAATATGAAACGCATTTGTATTTACACAAAATGTCATACTAGAGTGATGGCACTTAACCTAATAGAGATTAATAAACACTAAATCCATTGTTTTCTTGTGTGTCTGTCTATAGGACTTAATGGCTATATTAGTTTCTGTTTCATGGGTTTATTTGCCATCACTAGATATCCTTACATAGATACCCTTGACAATTAAGCTATGTATATTTTTGGGCATGCTATCTATAGAACATTATTTTTGGATGGGAATGTTGTTTACAACGATCATTTGTGAATGTGTTTTTTCCAGGCAGCAGAAGCCCTAGAGATGATGTTGTTATCAATACTTGCACCCACCATACGATGTCTATTTCATATAAGTGCCTGGAAGGAAGCTCTTATTACTACAGTTACGTAATGATTACTTTCTGATTATTTTTAACTAAAAGAAGTACCATGCCAAAAATAGCAGATTTCATACACAAGTGGGGAAATTTTTATCAATACTGTGTAACCTTATGCCATACTTAACTGTAAACCATAACTGCCTGCATTATGACCCTTCCCTTAATTGCCCCCTTCCATCCCCCTAGGTAGTAATAAATCCCTAAAGTTTAATTCTACATCATTTATTCATGTTTCAAGGGGTTAATTGCGGTGTGATCTTGTGCAGCTTTGGATTACATAGTTACAATAATTGTAATCTTTCTTTCAGGTAGTGTTCATTGGAATGATGTTTGGTTCTGCATTTTGGGGCTGGATAGCAGACAAGTATGGCCGAAAATTTGTAAGCCATACATGCATTCATATACAAGATCCTTATATTATGTATAACCACTTGTGTGCATCTGGGTTAGGGGTCATGTAACAGATGGCAGAGGTGGACACAACTCTTCATGATGACAATGGCATAACAATGTATCACTGTCATAATTCTAGGTTATTGTAGCATCAGCTATCTGGATATCATACTTTGGATTTCTTAGTTCTTTCTCTCCTCATTACTACTGGATTATTGCACTGAGAATGTTAGTGGGATTTGGCATTGGTGGAGGACCACAATCGTAAGTACTAACTGCCCCCTTCCCACCCCCACTAGTCCTTGCACTACATCTCAAACTTTTTAAAAGCCATGTATGACTGTGAATAGCTTGCAGCAAGAACATGGTTGTGACACAGAAAGGCATGGCAAGGCACAGCAAAATTCTAGAAAATATCACAGTCATGGCAGGGCACACTTACAGCACTGACCATACCTCAAACTTTTCACAGTGTCATATGAAATCTGCTGGACTAACCATGTTCCACTCTGTAGCCATTAGCATGAACAAGTACAAGTACATTAGGGAAGAACTGTGTGATTAATGACTTGCAATGATTTCACAAGTGGGGGGATCTAGCTTCCATAGCAGAACAGAAGGGGATTGGGATGGAAAAAGATGAAGACCAATCCTTCTACACACCCCTACAGACTCTAGGAACCAGGCTTTAAAGAGATGGCCTCAGCATCAATCAAATACTTAATAAAAATCAGGGTTATGTGTTATTACATTATGAACATTATGCTGAATTATTAATTTTCTAGATCAACTCTTGTTTCTGAATTTATGCCTAGTAAATATCGAGCATTGTGCATGTGCATCCAGTCAGTAAGTAACTGTAAATAGAGTGGATTTAGGATGAGTGGGAGATGAGTGGGTGATGAGTGGGAGATGAGTGGGAAATTTGTAGCAATACCAAACTTTACCATAACTGCAAGTATGCAATTTGATTGGAGGATTCACACAAAAACAATGGGATGCCATTTCAATGTAATGGCATACTGTACCATCTGTGTAATAAGTCAAAATCTTATGTTTCCCACTCATATGAAAACCACTATTTTATTAATAATACTGTCTAATAATCCAATAATACAAAAGAATGTAAAAAAAATCTGTAATTTTAACTATTTTTAAAAATCAACAATGCCCTAAATCCATTGTTTGATGTAGGGTTTGAAATTCAGCACAAAACCTACATTCTTAAAGCCAGGGATGGCAAGACTCATGCAATGGACTTGGTTGTAAACTCTAAACTGTGCTCTTGCAAGAACACCTAACATCTCATGAGCTTTTAATACATGTGGGATATGATTATACTCAATTGCGCATGTACATGACGTTACATCTGAAGACAAAGTGACGTAATTTTTCAACAGCTTCGAAGCATTCCTTGTAGTTCATTACCAAGCTATTTAAGAGCTTCCAAGCGTTCGTATCGCGAGCATTGAATACTCACACTCCCACAAATCAAAAGAAGTGATGATTTCAAAATGTCTCCCATAAAAACAATGGATTTGGGACGTGACTGATTTTTTAAACAATTTTTCATTTCGTGTTTTGCATCGAAACAATGGATTTAGGGCTTGGTAGATATTTTAAACTTTTCCAAATGCACAGGCTCAAGTTTGCATTGAAATTCAATGCAAACCCTCACCATAGCGTTTGAACCTTTATCTAATTTTGTTCATCCTTAAATATAATCTCTTGGTGCTACTTGCTATGGGGATATTGAAATTTTGTCTTTTTCTGTATTCAAGCCATGGTGGACAATTGGATCAATATTCACTATACTCATTGCCATGGTTGTCATGCCAACATTAGGCTGGAGATACCTTCTTGCCATTCTTTCATTCCCATTAATAATATTTGTCTTCATTTCTAAGGTGAGTTTTTGTTTTCCTTTACTGCACTTCTCAATATTCTGCAAACTCGGTAGTTAACTAGTACTTTCACTCTAATTGGGGGCACTATCACTCACACACTCACACACTACCACTACATTAACTGTTTTAAGCATACAACTCTCAGCTCACATGTTGATTTTTACGGAGGGAAGAAAACCGGAGAACCCGGAGAAAAACCCTCGTGGCAAGGGAGAGAACAACACATCTAACAAACTCTACTCACATGTGACATCCACCGGGCTCAAACCAGTGACCTGATGGGCGAACATTTTACCCCTACGCCATCCATGCCAAACATTGGAATTTGCAAGCTGCCCACTGGAATTTGTTTTTCACTGCTGCCAATCAAAAATATAAAAGATGCTGATTATTTTTGAATGACGGCAGCAAAAACCAATTTCAATATAACAAGCCATTAAAATGTCTGAGTTCACAGAATAATGAGAATCACAGTAAATTTCAAATTAAAAACTGTTCTGAAGCTGCTGTTAATTCCCTGTTATGTGATATTAAATGAGTACGAACAGTTTTCCTGCATTTTCTTCTCAGTGGCTTCCAGAATCCTGTCGTTATTATCTTACTGCTGGCCAAAGAGATAAATCTTTATCATTACTGTACAAAATTGCAAGAATGAATAAGACCATTGTTCCTGAAGGCTACCTTAAAGATGCTGCACAGGTATTATTTGGTACAACTAGTTTTCTTTGAATGTTTAAGCAACAAATCAAATTAGAAACAAGTTAAATATACCTCTTAAATATTTTTAGACAGCAAAACAAGGAAAAGTAAGAGATCTGCTCAACAAGGAATTTTGTGGATCCACTTTGAAGTTGTGGTTCTTGTGGTGAGTTTCCATTTTCTTTTCTTTTCTGCCATTCTTTTTTGCATCTTTCCAAATTCTTGAGAAGCCATGCTAGTATAAAATGAAATGCTATTATCTAGACAGCTCCAAGTTGATTAACTCTGTTGCACCTTATTTTCTTAACATAAATCTCAGTGTTTGGATATTTTCTGGAACACTCTTGTGTTTGATGTACTTTAAATTATCTGTACTTAGAATTCAATTAGTTGTACTTCACTATGCTGTATGACTCCAACCTCTGAAATACCCTCTCCTCCACCCCCAAAAAACTTCTCTAACACATTAATTAAATGTTTCTTTACAACTGCTGTAGGTTTAATGTAGCATTTACATATTACGGGATCGTCCTAATGACGGCAGAACTTTTCCAAAGCGAAAGTGAAGATGGTGGAAAATGTGAAGGTAATAAAGTACACTCTCAATTTATTGAAAATGAGGGTATGGCAACCTCTACTAAGGTTAGAATCTAGAGTCTAATGATCTATGATGTACACCTATTTCAAAAAATGTTGTTACAGCTGAAAGAAACAAGCAAAGTCCACAAGTCATTCATTCATTTAGATGCAGTCATTTTTACAATGGAAGGCTCCACTTCCCAAGATCAAAAGTGTGTTTGAAAACTCGGCTAATAACCTGAAAACAGACGTTTGCTTTTGGTCTCGGTCTTGTCACTTGTTGCTTTTGGCTGTGTGTATGGGGCTCTGTATTCAATGAAAAAATATCAAACATTGAAAGATTTTTCACAGTATTGATTATGTTTTTGCTTCTAGCTGCTAAAGGAACAGTAAAAAATCCTCATTGTGGCTGCAAATTACTAACTACTACAGACTACATTGATATGATGAAGACTACTGTAGCTGAAGTACCAAGTAAGATATAGATTCATACTATTACACTGTTACATTATAGACAGATAAAACCTTTCCCAAAATTGCTCACATGACCATGAAACAATGGTTTCAAGTTGAAGTTGGTCAGGAATTCCCCAATGAAATGATGACAACAGTACATAGATTAATATATAAAATCCAAATTAGTAACACAAGACTGGTTGTAAAGTACAGGAGGGGGTGGGCTGGAAAAATCAGGATTATGTGACTTCATTTTTAGGTGGCCCACCCTCGTTTGGCTATCACAAAAAATACAGCCCACCCCTGTATCCTTACACAGAAAAATGTTGACCCCCCCCCCGCTTTCCACCAAATTTGGAAAATTTGAGTTATTTCCATTTCTTTTCAATTACCTTTATTAAATCAAAGAGGGGAGCACTAAGCCCATATGCAGCCCTCCCCTTGAAAGTGCAATGTTTCTGTACTCCTTTTTGTATGACACCAAATATACTGTCAGAAGGAAAGCCGAAAGCGTTCAGAGTCACCAAAGAAGTGACAAGTCAGATATGTGGTGCATGACCGTCCACTTCTGGAGTTAATACAAGATTGTGGAAGTGGCAATATTTTGTGAAATAAAACTATTTTAGCTTAATACTGAAAAAAATGAAGCATAATTATTCATGACCCACCCCTAATATGCAACATATTTTTTCTTGACCCATCCCTTTTATCATGCACAAAAATCATAGCCCACCCCCTCCTGTACTTTACGACCAGTCCCTAACCAGAAATAAACAAACATCTCTTATCATCTGCAAATTCACAGGTACATTACTTTAAAAAAAAAAAAAAAAAAAAAAAAACCCAGCCCAACCGAGAGACCATCTAGCTCTAGTAGAGAATAGAGCAGAGTGAGTGAATTTCAACTCACTCGATCAAAAAATGCTATTAGCATTTGTAACATAATCGTTTGTTTTTAATTTCAGTTGTTTTAATCAATATGGTACTGCTTGATAAGGTGGGCCGAAAGAAGACTTTAGCCTTCTTGTACAGCATGACTGCACTCTTTTATACCTTATTATTTATTTGTACTAAAAGGTAAAGATCCAAGATATATATCTACCCTATATTAGTTGTGTTATCATGGTGTATTTTAGTTTCTCATCTTGTTCATTTACCACAGTTATTCATTTGTACATTTATCCATTTCATTTACTACATGTATCTATTTATATTATTCTCATTTTCATTCACTAAAAGACCTTTCCCAAATTTGCTTGGATAATCAAGAAACAATGGTTCCAAGTTGAGACTGAACTTGAATCTTTTGTTTATCAAGGCCAACCTCAACTTGAAACCATTGTTTCGTGATCATCTAAGCAAATTCGGAAAAGGTCTATTGACCTACTCATTTCTCCATTCTTCTAGTTTCCCATTTGTTCATCCAATCATTCATTTTTTTGCAGAAATTTAATGGTTGTGTTTATATTTGGTGTAAGAGGGTGTATATCAGGAACATTCACAGGGACGTACATCTACACAGCTGAGGTACGACACCGTTTACTTTCTTTCCTTCTTTTTTAAATTAAAGCTACACAGACACCACAGCATCGAGGAAATGTTAGGAATTGGAGAACTTTTGAAGCTGGAACACCTGGTAATGTGAAAGACTTGGACGCAGTCAAGCAAAAGAACCGCTAAATTTAAACATACTAGCGTGCGACGACTCGAAATTTTACGGTAGACAGTGAGAGAATAGCTCTCGTGTCGGCGTTTGAAATATTTTAGGGTGCACAGCCTAAAATAAAAGATAAAAGTACCAGGGGGGAAAAAAACATATCAAAGCCCATACATACCGCCTCAAGATAACTGCCTTCAGAACTGCCTTCATTCTACCACAGACTGTGGATGGCCGCTGCCATATCGTAGTTCTGGACTTAATATTCCATAGTGTTTTCCTTATCACATGCCTTTCACTGGATTATATTTCTGTTTTCCAGCAGTTTATGACGCTTGATACATTGATACCATGGAAGAAGTGCAAACTCAAAGCAACGTTTTAAAAAGACACGTGGTTCAAGAAGAAGCATTCTCGTTCCCAGAGCTCGCGCGGTTGTTTCCTCCCCTCCCCTCCCCTCCCCCCAGATCCTTTCCCGATCCTTTCCCGATCCATGCTATAGCTGCGATATCCAGTAGACTAAGTAATTATTGTCGAATAGACCATATTCACGATAGCCGCCATGATGGTTTTCATATTGTAATTCAAATTAGCCATGAGGTCTTCCAGGGGGCAAACATTGGAAAAAAAGACCATTTTTAAAAGATCGGCTCGTCCTAGAAACTATATTTTTATACCGAATATTGTTTCAAACTATTAAAAAGATCTGCCAGTAGTTGTGGTACTGTTACATTTGTCCTTGGCTTGGAATAGAGTAAGGTCAATTTTAAAAGCCGTTTATTTTCTAAACTAGTGCCTCAACCAGTCCAAATTCGAGTATTTCATTTATCCGCAAAATGTTAACATACATAATTACAGGAAAACTTTAAAATTATATCAATAAAGCAGCTGAAATCTCCAGATTTGAAGTTGTTTGCCCTCTCAGCAACCACGTGAATAATCTGCATTACAATGCGAAAACCATCATGGCGTCTATCGTAAATATAAGCTATTGGTTGTATTGATTATTTGTTAACGTCTTCCAGTTTTACCCGACGGTAATCAGAGGTCTTGGTCTTGGATGCTGTAGTTCCGTAGCACGCATTGGTGCCATGGTAACGCCATTCATTTGTCAGGTATAGTCAGACAATACGTTATGTGCATAGCATATAGCTGTTATTCCCTTGAGATTTTTATTTGCACCTCCCTTCCACTGATATCTTTTATCTTTTAACTACTCGCAAATTTGTCATGTATGGCTCCCGCTTAGCCTGCATAGCAGCCCTTTCCTTCGTTGGGAACCCTGAGGATTTGGAAAGGGAGGGGGAGGGGGAGGGGAGATTCCTCTAGATTTCTCCACTACCTTTTACTAAATATTCCTTTACCGGCAGGTGTTGCTGCGGTATTCTCTTGACTTTGCGCTGGGTGTCTATGCTGCTATGGCTGTAATAAGTGTTGTTGTGTGTCTTTCCTTACACATCGAGACCAAAGGAAGAGTGATGAGGGTAAGATCCGTGTTCAAAGATATTAGAGCGGATTTTGTATGACTGGGAAACAGTAAGGCGACGTCGTAGCTGTACCGTACCGTAACTGCCATAGCAGTGCCGTAACCGTAACTACGCGCTGTGATTGGATGATTCACCCGAAGACAATGGGAAGCCATTTCAGTGTTACTGGATACCGTACCCTGTACGTGCTGTAAGTCAGTACAGTAAGCTTCCCACTCATACGAAAACCGATTCAATGAGTGCACTTGCATCTACCCTCACGTCCTCCCGCTTGCCAAATGCGTTATCTACAATAACGTCAATTTTTAAAAACTTCGGGCAAGTGTGCTCCCATCCCCTGAACTACGTCGCATTCGGCAACGAAAAGAATGCAATTAAAAATTTTTTAACCCCTGGATCAGGATTTCGGTCCAACTGTGGCGTTATCTACGCTCTAGGACCCATTTCAAAGTAGATTCCATGTGATAAAACATGACAGAATCAAGATAAAGCCCACTCAAATGACATCGGGTGATGTTTCACGGTTACCGCATCTTCAGTGGCGTTCCGCGAGATAGAACTTAGAAAACGAAGCAGATTAGAATTGATATCTTAAATATGTTTATAATATGAATTTTATATATTTTTGTCCCCAGGATATCTAGCAAGAAGCTGGTGATTCACGATTTTATCCAAAGCTTAGCTTATCGTCGGCTGACCTTCAGACAGTCATTAATTTATTCTTTACCAACTATTCAGTCATTGGGCTTTCATCACTCGGTGAGGTGTTGGTTCGTACAGGGTTTTGTCTAGTCGTGTCTTGTACCCCGCTTGTATCCGTTTTTAGCATGCTATGGTATAAACGAGTCCGGTACTAAACTAGATTGCAAACTGTGTGGCTGGCAAGTAGCGCGCTTTACAATATCTGGCTCCCCTCCCCAATAAAGATATGAACTAAAGGCTAGTTTGCACTAACATTTTGTGTCGCACGACTTGAGCGGTGGTTTTAATGGCGAATTTATCGCAACCCAAATCGCACTAAATTTCGAGCATGTTCGAATTTGTGGCGACTTGTGCGCGATCTTTCACCGATAAATCACCATAAAATCGCGGTTCAAGTCGCGCGACAAAATTGCTAGTGTAAACTGGCCTTTAGCATCCGATGCTGGCAACTCTTTGCCCTTTTTGGGGGTCCCTATGGTTTTCGAAAGAAAAATAATCCACAGAAGTCCCAAACATGAACAGAGTTGCCTGCGGAAGAGGCTAGATCAATATGTGCATGTAACAGTAAAATAAAATTGAGCCAGAATGTAACACATCGCACCATAAACCAATAAACAAAACATCATTCCTTTTCCTCTGGTCATGTACTTATTGGGATCTACTTTTCTGTTCTAGGATTTTTGGGTAACTTTTCAGTATCATAGTAGTGCGAGGGCTGTAGGATAATACGTTAACCTATCATCTATAAATAGACGTAAATGAACGGACAAACGCAGAATACCATAGTGTCCATCGCCATTAGGACAACACTTCATTTTGACGCGATAATTTTCTCTTTAATTTTCTCTCGGTCCCCGAATCTTAAGGATTATCTTTACTATTTTAAATGACGAATATTGCATTTTAATATGGTAGTGGTACAAAGGAAAAATAAATCTGTTAATTTTAATAAATTGCGATATAAAATAACTGCTAAGAATCTTGCTTTCTGATTGGCCGAGGAGCGTGCTTTATTAGAACACAGCACGCGCGTTTGCACCTTTGTATTTTATAAAAGAAATAAGAAACTGCTCGCTGTGCTGTGTGCAGTTATAAAGCACTTGGGTATGGGTAGAACAAGAGAAGTGTTTAAACACGAGGCGTAACCGAGTGCTTCAACACTTCTCTCGTGTTCCGCCCATGCACGCGCGCGTTTTCTATTAATAGAAACATCTCTTGCAATAAATAAATCTTATAAATAATTGTTGTTGCATTTCGCTTGGTTTTGCACTACTCAGCTTTCATTCTTTTCGAGCGCTTTCTAAAAACAATGAAACGACGAAAAACGTGCCGGCCATGTTGGACATTCCAATTCCTCCAACATGGCGGCTTTGATATCTAGCTCTGCAACCCACGGAACAAACTGCAAGTAGAGTATGTTTCACATTTTGGTCATTATTCATGTTGGCTTGGAGGACCATGGTTTGGAATTCAAGGGGATGACCTATCTCACACCTATTATGACCACCCGCTATTCATTGCTCGGTCTCCTCTGCATTCTCACGTGGGGTAGCTGAAGGGCGTTTATCGGGCACGGTCATCTGTTCGGGCTTCTATCGAAAGGCATTCCTCTGTTTAGAGAACTGTAGTATTGTATTTGAGCATCAAGACTGCCTATGTCTTTTTGAAGTATGAAGCCTGATTGAGAAGAACTAAAAGCTGGAAAATAAAGTTGTATGAAAAAGAAATATTAAGTCATGAAATGATGGTAATATAAGAGCATACTGATTCCGCATAAGCAGCAAAGCGAGAAAGTTGTAGATACACCGCCAACATTTACCTTGCTGTTGATAACTACTCTCAGGAACATTTCTATGAATATTTTGCCCAGCATAACCGCCATACAACTGTCTGACATAGCTAGAGGTATCGAAGGGGTATGATGCCGAAGATGACGATGATGATGATGGATTGCTTTGTTGGTAATAATTCTGAGAATACGATGCACTGTTTGAAGATTCTTTCATCTGTGGATGCGCGTTAAAAGCTTTGACAGGCTTGCTAGTTGAGTGTCCTGCAGCATTTCTAGTCTTTTTATCCTTGGATTTCTTTCCTCTATTCTTGGCGAATATTTGAGCGTAACCTCCTTGGAATTTTTCTGGAGTCAAAGGAAGTTTACGCCTAACCAATACAGAAAAAAGGATATGTACAAAAAGTTTAGTAGACTGCTACAAGGGGACGATCGTCATTTGCCGTGATTACTGTTCAACTTTAATGTTTAGCTTAGCAGGTGAGGATTAATACCAAGTGTTTAGTGAAACTCCAGGAAAGTGGATCCTGGGACAATGATACACCTAACACCCAATTAAGTGGGGTTATTCCCAATTTGGCAGGGAGACCAACTGTAAAACAAATTAATGCCCATTGAACGAGTTCACAGGCACCTTAGTACCCTACTCAGTGGATACGACTGCAGATAACTCTCGAAATGAAGCTAACGGGAATATACCAACTCGAACACACGACGAGACGTTGCCTGCAACGTTACTTGCAACGGGAAAATATACACCGTGTGTTCAAACGTACAAATGTTGCGCGACGTCTCCAGCAACATCGCAGAAATAGAAACAAATTCTGCTATTACTGGTGGACACACGATTTCCTCGTTGCAAGAGCAACGTCGCAGCTAACGTCCCATCGTGTGTCCGAGCCTTAAATATCTGTTTTGGTGTATTTCTTTTTACTTCGCACTCTACTCAGGATATATAAATGAGACGTCCGTCGAAATCTTCTGGGGTGTACGATCAGGAAAGGGTTGTCCACCGACCGACAAAAGAGTCGCATAATTAGATTACTGAAGAAATATTGGGCGCAAAAGCTTCAATAGCCTTTGGGCGTAAACCACACCCTGTTACTATACTCATGATGTTATAATTTTGTACGAATATGGAAGAGGTGATACAAATAAACATATCCACTTACAGCTTTGCGGGACTTGATTTAGTACACGGTTTACGGGTTGGAGAAAGCCCTACAAGAGAACGATAAGATACGTCATTTATCTGTGTGGCTATATGAAAAGTACTTTTTAAAATGCAATTTCAGTGTTCTTGACGGGCTAGAAAAATAATGACCAGGCCAGTTGTCTTAGGCGATGAAATAAGGTGAGATGCGTAAAGGAACAACAAGAAATTTTCTTTCTTTCTTTTTTTCCCCTTCTATTTATAATTACAAAGCATAATCTTTCGGTGGCTTGTTTTCTCTTTGGCTTCGTTTTAAGGTCCATACATAGGGTTTTTGCTCCGGGAGCAGGCTCCAGCGTCGTTTTGCTTCTTCGTGTGTACCAAAGATTTCATGTAAAAATGATTGTGGCAGGAGCAGAATTTTGCCCCCGGCTTACGCTCCCTGATATTAAACTGGTTAAACATCAGCGAGCACGACCACACCATGCAGCAAACTTCCACAGCATGCTATCTCGTGTGTACCAGTTGTGCAAAATGACCAGGGAGCCTGCCACTGATGCTCTCCTTGTGCATAGCTCTAAGACAGAAATAAGATGTATTACATGTTACAAACGAACCTTGGTGGTTTGTGTCATCGGATACTGAACCTAGTGATCCGTGGTGGACGTAGTTTGGATACGGACTATTCTGAAGAGGCGGGAAAGATAAACTACTCGGTTCTGATGACGATCTGTATCTCAACTGATATGGATCTAAAAGAGATAGAGGATTAGATAACAGCAGTAACACCATAAGATGGTTTTAAAGTTTCAATAAAATGAAAGACGAGTGCATGGCAGCCATGTTGGTGGTAACAGCAAAGTGACCAAACGAATAATCGACCACCAATATGGATGCGATGACGTAGTGTGCAACTCGCCGAGCCATCAAATAATTCTATGATCATCCGGACTGCATGAATACACATTAAATATTTTTTTACCAGGATTAGATGTACTTCGGTTCCCGAGATCGTGACCAGCGGGTCTATAACCAAACGTCGATTTCCTTTCGGGGAGTGACCGGGATCGTTCGACACCCGACAATGATCGTAAAGAAACGGGAGATGACACGAAGACCCTGGAGAAATTATAGATAAAATTTATATGACACCCAGTAAATTAACTGATATCTGATTAATGGGTTTTGGTTGACCATCTAATTTTACCTCTCTAGGTCTTCAAGCTTCTTCAACAGTCTTTCATTTTCACGCGAGACAATCTTAATTGAGAAAAAATACCATTAACAATGTATATTAATATCTGATTTACTTCGAATCTAACTTTCAGGAACTGATATGAAAACAGGCAAGTATCATCAATCGGTGTTGAGTGGATACGGATAGTTGTCAATAGAAGATTCAAGTGGTATTTTAGAGTTGCTTACCGCTCTCTGTCTTGATATTTCATCGCGTGATTTATAGAGGTCACCATTTTCAGACCTGGTGAACAAGCAATCCAAATAGAAAATACGTATGTAAAGCATGCTCATGTACTGATATCAATAAAAAAATTAGTCAGTTCTCCAGTTCAATATAAGGAAAATTAAATGCACAAACCGAGTTTTACCTAAATAGAAGGAGAGGTTGTAGATTAAGCCGATGCAAGGACTAGTGCTAGGCATTATTTGAACTTGTGAAGGGAGAGGTAAGCAAGTATACCTCATTTAGTCCTTAACGTCATACTATAGCGAGTAAAGGTGCGGTAATACGCAACAGAGATTGATATTGCAAGTTGTGGCTGCTTGTTGCATAAAGTAGAAACTCTTTCTACTTCGCGCAACAAAATTCTACAACTTGCAACATCGATTTCTGTTACGTGACAAGTTGCGTACATGATGGGAATACGAACAACATCGCTCTGCAGCTTGTAAAACAACAATTTTACGCGACAAGTTACACGACTTTTTTGCTCGTACTACCGCACCTTAAATGAACGAATAAGATACCCCCCCCCCTCGCAATTCGCATGCGTGCACCCAAGGGGTAACGTTAATCGAACTTGTGACAAGTGACACCCACCTCAAGTGTTCGTTTTCTATCATGTACTCTTGTAACATGTCATACAGACCACTATTTGCTCCAGCAGTTAAACTACAATAAACGTGTTTCAAGAAGGTTAATCTTAAATGATCACTGCGCAAGTGACAAAAAATAGAATATCCTCGTTGCTGCTTGCTCGCGACAAAGATATTCGTAAAAAAGAAATTCATCGTTATTCTAGAAATTCATTTAGAATTCATATGCGCCTCTTAGTAACCGAGCGCGAGGGCCGTACCTCTACCATTTTTTTCACTGTCCTATGGCCCAAGCCCTTAGTGCGCAGGCCATAAAAAGCTTGGAAAAAACGAGTTTCCATAACTTACGTACCGAGCAAGCGTCGTTATGAAGACGTTTATCTTATGGCAAAGCGAACACAAAAATAAGGTTGGTGGTACGTACCGTAAGTTATGGACCGCAAATTGGCCAATGAAAGCGAGTGAAATTACCTTAATAAAAGAACTGACTGCACACTTACTTGGCTGTAGTGAGCTTATTTCTCTCGTCATCCTTCACCAGTAAATTATTCGTCTTTTCTGGGTAGAAAAAAGTGAAAAATACAAAATGTTGCTGCACAAACCCAAGAAATTGAAAAAGGATATGAACAGTGGTAAGAGTCTGACTTACTATTTTTTGACGGTTGTTTGTTTGTCGCGTTCGAATGGTTGCTTTCTATTCTATTGCCATTATGATCAGTATCAGAAGCGATAGTTGTCTGTGAATCACTACTTGGCAGTCCCAGCTAAAACGAATTAAAAACAAACAATTATGAATAAATACAAATACTATGTTAGGGGATTGTCTCCCGGTTCAACGGTCTGGTCTCGGAGGCATACATTAGTTACATTACTCATGATTGTAAACTGCGTGGCAGTAATATGCGCCGTAATAGCAGTCCGTAAAAGTCCTCCAAAAAATATCATGTAAAACTGACACGTACTACTGTTAGTTCCTGTTGTTCCCTCACGATGAGGGGAGACCATTTATTTCTATTTTTATTTTTTTTATTTTATGTTGCGCAGACACTTGAATTACTAGAACTGAGTATCGGGATTCGTTCCTACGTGCACCCGGGCCTGTATCAACATTGCACAAACATTTACAAACTTACTTGTTGGCGGAAGTAATTATTTTCGGTTCGTAATAATCTTATTTCTCTCTTAAGACTTATGATTAGCATTTCCTTAGGATCCTGTGTAGAAACAAGAAATATGTAAAGCACAACAGCGTGTGCCGCGAGCTCTTCACATACGAAATCTGCTCTAACTATGTTTGTGTGTGTGTGTGTGTCGCTCAAATACTGTATTCAGTAGTCCAATAACCATAGGATTTGGGCATGAAACACTTTAGTACTCCGCAGACTCCCCTACTTGTATTTTTATTCTTACAAGTAACATAAAATTTCATGTGCTTTGTACCAGCCGTAATTTTGCGAGCAAGCGTCGTTATGAAGACGTTTATCATATGGCAAAGCGAACACAAAAATAAGGTTGGTGGTACGTACCGTAAGTTATGGACCGCAAATTGGCCAATGAAAGCGAGTGAAATTACCTTGCCATATAATAAAAGAACTGACTGCACACTTACTTGGCTGTAGTGAGCTTATTTCACCATATGCCACCTCTGTAAACGATGCGCGTTTAAGTTGCGGTCAAAATTGCAAAAGGGATACATATTTCGACGTCGAGCGCAACAGTTTTGACGTTTCAGGGTGTCCGTAACGTTGACAACTCTCTCAAAGCTATTATGCAGAATTACTTGAAGATTGTTGACCCTAGAATCCATGTATCCCGTATACCATTATACATGAGCATGGTGTAAAATGAAACAATAGCTTTACACGTACCATTTGGACCACTGGTTTATTCTTTATTTTCTTAGCCCGGTGAGCATATCGTAAAGTATTCAAGGTGTCAGAAACCAAGTACGATGAAGGAGAGATGCAAGCGATCTGAATGAGGACAAAGAAAATGTTATGGACGTTGCACTAATTCTTCCTGGATTGAAAAAATTCTTCCTTCTTTCTTGTCCAAAACACTGATAAAAATGCTTTTCGTCTACTTTAGTCATCTACAAATCTCTTAGATAAACATGCTAGAAAGACATCTAGTTTGTATGGTTGCGCGCATGCAGAAAAAGGAAGTAAAATGGAACAAACTTTATTTTCATTTCCGGATTCCACACTCCTTTTGATCTGCGTCAAAAACGGAGGGTTCTGGGCGAATCTAAGAACCGAGTCTTGCTTTTCTAATTTCCGATTTGGTGGCTTTCTATTGTTAGACTAGCCAATAAGAGGATGGCAGTTAGTTTCGCAGTTGGTTTTGCCCCAGAGCCTTTTTCTTCTTTTCGGAGACCAAAAGGAACGCGAGCTCTTGGGACGCGAATGCAACAAAAGGGTTGTGGGAAGGATTTGGTGTTCCCCATCTTATGGGTGGCATGGGTGGCGTAACGTACGGTAAAACGTTCTCCTCTCACCACTGTGAGTCCAACGGGGTCGGGTCTCTGGTTCGAGCCCTGCGGATGCCACATGGGTTTGTTAGATGTATTGTTCTCTCCCTTGCCACGAGAGGGTTTTTCTTCGGGTTCTCCAGTTTTCCTCCCTCCGTAAAAATCAACATGTGAGCTGAGAGTTAGAATATGCTTTTTATGCTTAAAACAGTTAACTAGTGGTAGTGCGCGTGAGTTATAGTACCTCCAATTAGTGTGAAAGTGGCAAACCCTTTTACCCCCCATGAGGTGCGTGAGATGAAGGATAAATAAGGTGTGTTTGATCGAACACTTACCATCAGTGTTACTCCATTCCCCCCTAAGCTGTCAGCCAGCAGTTTAGTTAACTTGCTGTCCCTGTATGGAATGTGACCAGATCGTTTCTTCACATCACTTAATGCTGATATGCAATTTCCTTAAACAAAACAAAACAAAAATTTGTGATATTCGGCAACATTGAGCTTTGATCTTTAGGAAAACAATGGAGTAAAGCCAGTGCTACCCTCGCTACCCTCTCTATAGAGCTGTTAAGTGTGACGTAATTTGAACGAAAACGACTTCCGGGTCCAAAATGAAAAGCAGTTCTTTGAAGATTTTTCTTGCTTTTTTCTTCATAGTAGGAATTGG
>WUAP02164006.1:0-24517 GCA_015163945.2 Stichodactyla helianthus | reverse complement strand
TAGTTATTATTACACTAACCAACCTTGTTTAGTTATTATTACACTAACCAACCTTGTTTAGTTATTATTACACTAACTATCCTTGTTTAGTTATTAGTTCTTCTATTTTACGTACTTCATCGTTTGCGTATCTATGGATTGTTTAGAGGGACAGGAATTACAAGAATAAGAGTAAAATAAGGAATATAGACGAGTGTTGTTTGAATTACTAAGGACTAGATACTCAGGATCAATAACAGCAGACTTCCTCTTCTTCTGAGTTTTATTTTTAACTACTATTTTATTTTATTTTTTAAGAAATAAAGATAATATCGAAGATAAAACAAAAAACAATACAAAACAAAAACAAAAACAAAAAACAAAGTAAAAGAAAACAAAAAAGGAAAAGTTCCGAATTCACCAAGATGCTATCAATGGTCACCCATCCGAGTACTAACCCAGCCCTACAAGGCTTGACTCACTATGTTGAAAGCACAGCTCATTTGACCACTCGTCCATCGCTTCCAAACAATAGGCATATCAATACCGGCAAAAACAATGCACCAGATAGACTAGGTTATTTTTCTCTTTCAAATCGACGTGAACCGTAGTTAGAGCAAGGGGTTGGTCGTATATGGTCTGGGGGCCGGCCAGCCTCTCCCCTGATGCTTCGGCAAAGATTCTCTAACGGCACTTAATCGCCGGTCAAGCTCGGAAATCCATACTGCGCCTCAGCTTTCAAGGGAATGTCTCGGGGGTATGGTTAGTGTGTTCACAGTATTTTTGAATTAATTACCGTGACAGACCCTGGTTCGAATCCCTAAAGGGTCATGTTCTTTATTTTTCCTTTTTAATTCCCTTTCTTTTTTCTCTTTTCTCTTTTTTCCTTTCCCCCCTTTTTTCCTTTTTGTGCGTTGTTTTAGCTGTGGCAATCAAGACAACCTTTTTGACTGCAGTTTTTGTTCCTTTGCACAGTAGCCATCTCCTAGGAATTTTTCCTCCTGGAATGCCTTTTTCCTTTAGAATATTGCTTTCTTCGGGCACGTTTAAACACTCTGAATTTGGTTTCCCTCCAAAGAATCCATAGATGCTTTGCGAATTCGACTGGAACCCTATCCTTGGTCGATTCGAGAAAAGCGAATACGTGACTAGCCTGCATAGCGACCCTCCAGGAATTGGAAGTGGGAAAAAGGGCTAGGAGGGGAATCCCCCTAGCCCTGGAGAGCCGCGACGTAGGCTACGACGTATCTTTCCTGAGAGGACTTTAGTCCACTCCAAAACTAAATGCATTTCATCGGATACAGCAAAGCGTACTGAGTATATTTCTCTTTCCAAAGGCATTTTCGATTTGGTGGAATGACCTTCATGGACAGCAGTATGGCGGATATGAAACAATTTGTCGCGCAATCCTGTAAATCTCGGACAAACTCTCAAAGCATGACAGGACAGGAACGCTTAAAACTTAAAGTCCTGTTAAAGAAGGCGGTACAAAGCTACAAAGATGAAGTCTTGCGTTATAAGAGAGGAGAGATGAATCTATGGCACCTTGACTCGCTGTACAGAACTTTGGGTCTTAGCAATCGCCTTCCATTCAGAAATAATCCTCTTTCAAATCTGAATAAAAGTTTGAAAGAACTTGTTCTAGAATATCTCAGAGCGCCTTGGCTTGATGTTCTACCGCCTCAAATAGCTGAGAATGTAACTTCAAATCCATGCTGGTACCCTGAGATCGAGGCTATCGGGAGGCCTGGGGTCAAGTGTATTTTACCGCCAACATCAATGGCATTGCATTACATGTTTGGGAGAAATGCGATTTCAATCACTGTTAATGCTAATCCACAGCATCCATGCTATAAAAAAGAGGTGACGTTCGTCAAAGAACTGGAAAAGTCTCTGCTGTTTGTTAAGGACTTGTTAGATACTCTTGATAAAGAGTTATCAGAAGAATAGGGAAATCAGCTGGCCAACTGTCTGACGGCTCATAGAAATTGACTGAAATCAAAGATATATACCCTACAAGCTCCACAAAGACAACTTCCCTGTAAATTAATATAGAAGATACCTGATAACAGGTATCTATATTGATTCACAATGCCAGAGTCCGTCGTTAAAAGGTTGAAATTCTCAATTCCCTGTAAATATTCGAGACTTGGACGGTAGGGATGTAAAATAATTTTTTAAATTAATAAATTGCAGAAATATCACGTGGAGTCGTTATTTGTTAATACCCTTGTAAGGCCTCAAATCTGACTGAAATTTTTTTACCATGACAAAGCTGCAGCCAGAGAAGAGATGGGAGGGATGGGACGGGCAGTTGGGTAGGCGGGGACAAGGGGGCCAGAGCCCCCCATGGTGGCAACAAAATGACGGCCTTTCAGAATTTATACGGCTTTTATTATTATTATGTTTTTTTTGTTTCGGCGTTTCGGAGACTCAAACAAAATGGCGTTTCTTTTAATTTGCCACCCTCCCCCCCCAACACACACTTCGGAAAATCCTGGCTACGCCCCGTTCGCAACCACTTACAGACCCCAAAAGATTCGCATTTTGGAAGTACCTGATGCCGTCAATCCCAGGGTTTTTGGGGAAGGATGTCTCTCCTTGGTGTTGCAAGTATGGCTTTGGCTTTCTATAGAATATAAAAAGGTTGAAAAACCTCGAGAATCAATCCAGATCACTGTCTGACAGTGCCATATTTTAAATATCAAAACTAAAATTTTGAAATAAGTTAAAATTCCACGAAATAATCAACTTAGAATAAACATTTTGTTAATGTATTTTATTCACCGAAATAACATAATTACAACATAGACACTGGTGATGTTGACCTTAAATAATAATAATAATAATAATGATCATAAGAGACTTGAGCAAATAACTAGCGACTAGTGTGGACTGAGTCGGTCTAGAGACATTGTATTCTGTGTGTCTTTGAGATATTTGAGATATAACGCGCGGGCTGATTGGCTGGCTACCCGTATTTATATCAGAGGACAGAGGCACGCTCGCACTAAAACAGCGAAAAAGATTTTATAAAAGCAATATAAACCGATCGCTTATGTCTCTTTACTGTGATACAAACACTCTTGGAGATGTAGAGCACTTGAAAAGCAATAGAAAAGGCCTCTCGTGTTCCTAAGCTTGCTTTTCTTGTGCCCTACATCTACCATCGTGTTAATATCACAATGCAGAGACATGCGCGCGCGTTAATTTTAGCCTAGCCTGCGTAGGGGCCCTGTACTGTGTAAGAATTGGGGTCCAAGGGGTAGTACCCCCGTAGGACCGCTACACAGGCTATACTTAGGCATAATTACAACACCAGTCCTAAATAATAAACATTACTTTTACTGGTTAAATAAGTTTTAAATATCAACCGCTCGGCGTAATGCAAGTATTGTTTTTTCTTTTACAATTTCTGATAAGCTCGATCACTTGGTATGCCATCTTAAATTTCAATGAAACAATGCCACCATAAATATAATTAGATTGGCCAGTTTGTTAGTTCTTCATTTTAAATAAGTTAAACTTTACAGTGAGCTCAACCGTCTTAAAAATTAATTCCTTGACTGCTATTTGTCTAACAGCTTAGTTTGTTTGTCTTAATAAGCACATCATGGTTCTGACTCACACCGTACATCTAGAGTAATCCATCTTGTCCCCAAAGCTAATAATTCCCCGTTTTTTTTCAAAGCACCATATGAGAATTACAAGGACTCTTTTCTTGTATCTTTTTAGAATACTAAAAGATTCAACAAAATATTATTCCAAAACTAGAATTCCCGCGATCAGAGTCAAGCTTCAATTATTTTATGCTCTGACTTAAGCCTTTAGCTTGGGGGACATAGCAACGGTAACTGAGGACGGAGGTCGGAAACATGACGTAAATCAAAGTGAAATGGGCAAAGCAGTTCAAAACTCTTTCCCTCCTGATTGGCCAGAGATTGAGTGTGCTAGATCAGACGATTTTATCTTCGAAAGCGAGTCCTAGTCCAGCAAGGAAGAGGATTAAAGAGTGAACATCACTGATTGATGTATTTGATGATGGCAAGTCCTAGTCCTTTCTTAGGCTCCCCATCATAATCTCCATTCACGAATTTCTCATACACAGGCCAGCTGCGGTGATAAATCACGGCTACTTTGTCTGTGTTGAAAATGTCTTTACTGGCGCTGATGAAGGCAAGTTCCTTCAGGAGATAGAAAACTCCTTCTTGGACGTTTTCGTCATCTTCAAGTTCTGAATCGGAAGATTCTAGAAAGAGGAAAAAAGTTGACACTGATTATTGATATCGTATTTCGAAAAATATGCACCATTACAGTGCTTAGGACTAATCTCGAGCTATCCACGGGTATCCCACTCTAGATGTCGAATCACAAAATCATCATCTTACCTGATCCGCTCTCATCAGAGGACGCAGTTTCTTTTCCAAGGACCTTAGCTGTAGCTCTAACCGCGTCAAGGCGAAAGTCCACGTTGTTGTTATAGAAGCCCACAACATAGTTTAAAGCTGATATGTAAGCTTCATGTTTATCCACCTCTCTGATCCAGTCCAACATGTAAAAGTCTCCGGCCACGTCTTCTGACTTGCTGACCTAAAAACGTAACGAGATTTATAAATTACCGAAATGACAAGTGTGAGGAAAGCGACTTTACTTTACATGTATTATCTCTCGATATTGATCTGGTCACTGGTTTTGATCGTAGCTCTTTGGCCGTCGGTTACTTGATTTAAATAGGCCATTTGCATGATGGCGTCATTTTACTACCAAGACCAGAATGCTCTGTCGATCAAAATGCTTTGTTATTCAGATTTCTCTACTCTCCTGGGAATAAAGAGACAATTGGTAAAATGTGCCTGACAATAGAAGCCACTCAAAGCATTTTGCTCTTGGTAGTAAATTACGCCATAATGCAAATGGCCTATTGAGCTCAACAACCGGGAACAACTTCATTAATGATAATAGTGAAGATAGGCAAATTTTGGCAACGATTAGGTAAAAATGCTAAAGTCAATCAAATGCAATTGCTAGTTTTTTCGAGACAAAACAAATGGAGACGACAAATGGTTTCAATTCAAAATGAAGAAAAGATTCTACTGTTGATAATGGAGACGACAAATGGTTTCAATTCAAAATTAAGAAAAGATTCTACTATTGATTCTACTTCGCAAACTCATTATTTCCTTACCTTTTCAATAGCTCTTCTGCAGTGGGACTTGAGTTGACTGGCATTTTTCTTTGCTCTCTTGACAGCATCCTTGCTCCCGAGAGCTCTGTACGTGTGCTCTGCAGGTTGTTGAGGGACAACTACGATGATCCTGCGACTATCCTTCCCAAGATAGCACACGTAGTCTTCAATGACACGGGACTTGAAGTACGGATTCCCGGGGCTCATTCCAAAAAGCACGACGCCATTCCCTGTCATCACTTCTCTGCCAGTTTGAAAAACGTAGCTGTCCTCATCTTGATGGAAATTAAGAACCATTCTGACAAGAAATTAGGCTTGTTCTTGTAAAACAAATTCTCACGGTGATGGTAGGTCAGGCGAGTGTGATTAAAACAAACACGTAATGATAGCTTTGGGGTTTTCCATGAAGGCTTTATATATCTCCCGCCGAAGGTACAAATTAGCCAATAGTGTCACTGCTGTAACGAGCCTTACATCGGTGAACTCCCCGGAAGATTACGTGCCAATAAATTTAGCGCTCATTAAGTAGTCACGCTTTTTCGTTTCCAAGAATTAAGGGAAGATTATTCATCCACTAGTAAGTTTTATTTGCATGGCAAAATAAAAATTAAATGCACAAAATGCACACTTTTATGACTTCCTTTTCTAACGTTATGGATAGTCACTTCAAAAGAGATACGAAACTAAAAGCATACTTTAAATAGTCAAAAAATAATACGAACGCAAAAGCTTGCAAACCAACTTTCAACGAAGGATCGGAACTCTAGAAATACGCGGAATAATTAATTTTAAGAATATTATCTTTACAACATACAAAACCATGGCTCTTGCGGTTGTTTCATATTACATTACTATTGCAGAAAATGAAAACTAAAATGGCATATTTCTTCCCATGCATTGCTTTTACATGAAATTGCTAACTATTTGCTGATGGAAATCACGCCATTTTGTAAATTATTTTACAAGTTGGGGGATTTTGTCCATTTTCATATGTGTCATTAATATATTAATACATTAATATAGTTAGTGTTACATGAAATTGCTAACTATTTGCTGCTGGAAATCCCGCCATTTTGTAAATTAATTTACAAGATGGGGATTTTATAGCATATAGGAACATAACCCAATCATTATCTTTGTTTTATAATATATTTGTTCTAGTGCACAACTATGTATACGTGTTTTGCGAAAGTGCACTGGTAGAACGGCAGAAATAAAAGGATTGGCTACCGCCTCGACTAAATGCCTTGTGTCTGTACAGCAAACCGATAGATGGGAGGTCAATTGTTGCTAAATTTTTGAAGCAACTTCATGTAGAAAGATAGTTTCGATAACAGCATGACGTGCAGTATCAATGCATGTTTCATTTAACCTTTCCTAGCGGGAGATTACATGGATAAATTGTAAGAATAAAGTAAATGCTTTAAACGTTCACGCGAAATTTTAGTTCGTTCGGGTCCTTAGAACATAGAATACATTTGAAAAACGTCTAAGTTTTTCCTTCTTCTTTTTTTTTTTTTAGATATGGATAAAGATTGTGCATAACATAACATTTTCACTTTTACTTGTTTATGAAAGATCTTGACGTTATCAATTCCTTGTGAGCAAACATTTAAACTTGATTGACGTCATTACGAATGATCTTGTGATTAAGAATAATTGGTCTAATTTCCGGGCATGGGTTTTATTTTAAAAATCATTCTTTCTTAGAAAATAGCTACTAGGTGCAACCTCATATTGTTAAATATTGTGTTAGATTTAAAAATAAAGTTACTGGTGTTTTGTTTGGGTTAATCATTCTTGGAACCCAAGAGGATCTTAGTATCTCAGTGATAGTCACAAAGTCATAGGAAAGAATCACGCGTTGACAGCCAGTCTCGTTCATTAGTCACACACACGTTGGGGATTATTACTTCTCCGTTTATACCAAGAAAGATACAAATAGATCCAAGGAATGATTACGCTATGAGTCACGTGGGTTTCGCAAACGGGAAATCCCCGTCTGATTTGACAAAACGTTTGCGTGACACTGCTTGGCTTCATATGGTTTTCAGTTTCTGAAGCGTTTATTTCCTCCAGTGGTAGTGTATCGACCGGCCTTGAAAATGATCCTGAGCCTTTCCATCGCTGTTATTGCAATCTTGGTGGTTCTTCTACTGTGGATTTATAAATGGTTTAACGAGGTAAGTCTGCAGTGACTATTTCAGGGATATGCAAAACGCAACTTGTCCTCGCTGCAGATTTTATTTTTTTCTCGTTTTTGCCGTCCATTATGCTGAGAGAGTAAATAAAATAACATTACATACATGAAGAAAATAAGAAAGGAAATTTAATAAGGACTAAGGTTGCGACGTCGAAACAGTGAAATATGACGGTCGATAAATGAGCTTTAGTATTTGTATTAATGTCTTTTAAAGTGATTTGCTGGTTAGAGAAATGGAATACATGTCATCGAAGTAAAGCTAAGAGGAGCTAAAACAATCTTTTGCGGAGTGAATTTAAATATTTTAATCTTCGAATGAATGACTTCCGGTATATAGAGAAATCGAAAGGTGCACGAAAGAAAGAGGGCTGAAAAAAGTTTAAGAAATGACGAGAAAAAATTAATAGAATTAACTAGGATTTCACGCTTTTGGTCTCCTGTACGAATAAACAGGTTTATTACTGGAAGAACGATGCTGGAGAAGTGATCAAAGGAACTTCATTCAAGACGTTTTCCCCCACATTGATCTCAATGAAGGATCACACTCTGAAGAAATTCGGGATGTACCTGCTTCGTTTTCTACCTGGTCCACCAAAACTGTAAGTATTCCTTCCAAGACTTTTAGTAGAAATGAATAATGACCTAGGTTTTCAGGAAAATCACATCATGCTGTTAACGGATTTAGTAAATTCCTGTCACGCAATGTCCGCGTGACAGGATTGAGTCTTCTCCCTTCCAAAAATGTCGAATATCAGTTATATATATAACCCCTCGTGGGCTATTAACCCGTAGTCCGAATGGGATACGGGTCTAATTGTTAATTAGACTCAGTTTGTGAAGAACTTTAAATGAGTTTGCTTCAATTAAATGCTGGAAAAAAGTAGAACGCCATTAATCTAGACACACCAACTGACGTTATCGCACTATTTCAGTGAAGTGCACAGAACATTTTAACCCTCTTTTTTAGCCATTTTATTGAACTAGATGTTGCTATACTTAAAGCAAGTAACTTTACATACACTCAAACATTTTTTTAACAGAATTATAAGCGATCCGCAAATTGCTGTTAAGTTCATGGCCAAGCAGCACCAGTACGAGCGACTAAAGGACTTTCGACTTGGCTGCGTATTTCGTCAACTTTTTGGTAATGCGGCTGGAACGGCCAGCGGCAAGGCACACAAACGCATACGCAGCAGCTTCGATGGGTGTTACAGTGCAGACAGCGTAGCAAAGACGGTCTCCATGATGGAAGAAGAATGCAAAGAGTATTTAAAACTGATCAAAGAAGAGAAAGAGGTATTGTATAATGATTTAAGTGAAGGGTTGATTCATGAAGACATCTTTAACTTTGTCATTTCCTTGGGTATAATTCATTTATTTCCCAGTAAGGCCAGTAACACTTGAGAAGAATATGAATACGGACGAGTCTCAAACAAAGAATACTATTCCTTGAGGATGACACGTAGTCTGAAATGGTCCCAAATTAAAGAGGTCTATTGAGGATTAAATGCGTGGGTGGATTCGTCAATCGATACATGGATGGATGGAAGGTTTTATGGATACATGGATGGATGGATAGATATGGAAGGTTGGATATAGATAGGTTGGATGGAGGGAGGGAGGGATAAATTGATAGATGACTACGACTCACGACTTCCTTACTCTTTATTGACGTAGTCATACACCCCCGTATAACTTGGAAGCACTACTAAGCATAACAGATTAAACCCTTTTTTGCTAAACCTTCTCTCTATTCATCCCAGGGTCACATAACAATGGATGATTTGATCCTTTTAACGTTTAAAATGCTGATGAAGTTCACATACGGAAAAGACATAACCGAAGAAGAGCTACAAGAATTGGTCGATCTCAGAACCTTAGTGGGTACTCTCATTGCCGACACTTTCACGAACCCATTCGTCAAATTTCCGTTTTACCAATACCTACCCATCGACACGAACCGCAGGATGGTGGAGTTTGAAGAACGCTGGCTTCGGCTCAACAAACGGTAATTCTTTGATAGGCTGCGAGCCCTCTATTTCCGTTGGTCGCTGTGCGTCTCGCGGATGATTTTCGTAGAATTTGACATTTGGATGTTTTACCTTTCGCTCTGATGGGAGGTAGGTTGCGGGAGGAAGAGGTTTGGGGGGAACCTCATTTTTCGCGCCTCCTGGGGTATCAAAACGGCTTCTGGATTAGTGACTCACATTAATTAGCGGGGTATTAGCAGGGTAGAGGTGCATTTTAGTTTTACAACCCTTCCCCATGCAAGAAGCTTAAATTCTCCGCCCTGACCGAGGATTTCACATTTCAAGAGATAGGTTACTTTACCAAGGGTTGGTATTGCATTTTTGCGTGAGCGACTATTTTTTCTTGAGTAATGATTCGTTGGAACATTTCGTTCATACACTGGCTCAGCAGTCATCAAAGACTTTCTCTTTGAACATGGCGGTTTTTCTTTCAGTTTTGAGGAGCGTTTTAAGGAAGACAAATTGAAGGATACAACCTGCGTTTTCTACAAGATGCAAAAAATTCTTGCCGAAAATCCAGAAGCTCTCTCATGGCAAGAGGTAGGGTGCACAGACAAACACACCAAATTTATAAAGGTATTTCCTTAAACACACAACAACTCCTAGTTGTGGTGTTATTTCTGCACGGAAGTTGGCGGGTGCAACATCTTTTGTCATTAATTTTTATAAAAAACTAGTGGGTCTCAAATCCTTTTAGCTTATAGAATTCTACTGTTGCTATTTTCTAGTTTCAACAAACCCTAGAGGAAGCATCTCTTGCTAATGTGGACATCACGTGTGGCGCAACGGCTTGGCTTCTGTTCCACGTGGCTCTGCATCAGGAAATCCAGAAGGAACTCACGACTGAGATTAAAGATTCCCTTTCAAAAGTAAGTCAGACTACTAAACCAGATTAATGAATAAGCCTTAACAATCATGTCCGAACTGTTCCAGTTAATTGCGCATACGTGAACAAGTCTTTTGCTTTCAGTTTTCAGGAGCGTTGGGTCTAGAGGATCTCAACAGTATGGACTACCTGGGAAAGGTTGTGAAAGAATCAGCTAGAAAACGACCTGTAATGGTCATTAGCACCCCAGAATATGTCCCTTGTCCAATGATGATCGGGAATTATCAAAGTCCTTCAGGGGTAAGTTTGTTAAAACACTGGAGGTAATAGATCAAACACAAGAAAGAGTACGAGGCGCAGCTCGGTGTTTGGATAGAGGATGAAACACTATTTCAAGTGGTCGATCTAACCTCTCAAGCCACAGATAATTCTAGGAGAAAATCAAAGCGAAACTTGGCCAAAGTTTATTCTAATTAAGATAACCACCGTCACGGTAGTGATTGACTTCGTTTTCTCCTTATTAATTATTCATGAGTTTGAGAAAGTTCGATGAATAAATGGAATTTATTTCAATGATGTAAGAAAGTTTTATCCAGGGATTTGTCCCATTTGATCAGTTGAATGAACTTCAAATGGGTGTCGGAATATTAAAAGCATCAGGTATTTTATCTAAAAAGAACGACGCAATTTCCCGTACTCGGATTTAACACTTCCGAAGAAGGGGGAAGGGAGGGGTGGAACGGGAGAGTTTCCGACCAAGGTATAAGGCTCTTTTTCGTATAGGTTATAAACACAGCCTGATCCTGTAGCCCGCACCTTCACACTAGTGTAAATAATCAAATCGAATAATAAAGCTCGTCTTTTTTGCGTTAAGGTCGAAGTCTCAGTCGACAACAGCGCAGTAAACAGCGACCCACAAGTCTGGGGCGATAACCAAAACTTCAATCCACGAAGATTCGACGACGAAACACCGAGCATGCGCAGAAGCTTATGCCGTTTCGGTATTGGCCCGCGAAGGTGTATGGGATACCGAGTGGCTGACGCCTTCATGAAGGTTCTACTGGTTACGCTGTTGAGAAACTTTACGGTTTCCTTGGAAACAAAAGTGACAGGTGATGACGACAGCGTCCCAGTACAGGATGTTGGGCCATTCTGTTATCCGTGTGTGGAGTTTCAATTGAAAAAGTCTTTGTAATATGATTTAATTAAAGCATTTAAACATTAAAAACTCTACATCTGTTTAAAGATTATGAAATAACACATATATCTTAAAGTATCAGAACTAAATATTTGAATAACTTATTGTTGGTGTTGTTTTGTATTAGTAATAGTAGCAGTAGCTTGCCGCATTCAATCAAAATAGCTAAATAAATTATTTAGTAAAATCTATATTAAAAAAATATATTTGATAGATTTTTATAAAAAACGGGCTAAGTATACGAATCTCTTTTTAACCTTACTGTTGTGGGAAAGAAGATAAACGGAGAAAATTTGATTCGATTTTTTTTGCTGGATAATATCACGCAAATCAAGAGATTAAAAAATCAACATCGCTCCCTCAAATTTAAAATAACATCGCTGATCTTACGATTAGATTTTATCATAAAATTTACCTTAAACCGAGTTGTATCATTTACCATGATTTGCGTGATCACATTAGCAATGCGCAATGCGATAGATCTGTGTCAATCCTTGTATATTTTGTAGAAAGCCAGCGCCATACTTGCGACACCAAGGAGAGATATCCCGGTCAAAAACCCTGGGACTGAAGGCATCAGGTACTTCTGAGTGAAAGTAAACTCCATGAATGGAAACTCTGGGGTCTGTCAAAAAACACAACACATACAAGACATTCCTTGTGAGATGCCATTGTAAAGCATCATGGGAAGGTCTGAGGGCCCCAGTATAGAAATTTGTGTATCCTTCGATAAATAATGAGTAATTCTTGTTATACTCTTTATTACATGCAAGGGCAGATCCAGAGGGTCCGGACCCCCCCTCCCCCTTCGACTCGTTGTTTTCCCATTTAACATGATATATATACATTACAGAGAATTTTTACACTATGATATCGTAAACCTTTTCTATTGAAACCCATGAATCTTTTATAGGTTTATAGTGTATGCATGACGTCAAAAATATCGTCACCTATTGAATGTAGATTTTGTAGCCCCCCCCCCCCCTTTTAAAACAATCCTGGATCCGCCCTTGGCATGGCAATGTCATTTTACGCGCTCTCATTGGAACATTTGTGGTCCATAACATACGGTGCGGACCACAGACCTTATTTTTATGTTCGCCTTACCATGTAATAAACATCTTATTAACCTCGCTTGCGCGCTACTCACTTGAGCCATAAGGCAGTGGAGAAAAACTCGGTCGATAACTTATGGTACGGCCCTCGCGCTCAGATAATAATAGATATGTATTTCAAGCATCTCAGTGCATGGTCACGGACTAGATGGAATGAACACCCATTGGCAATCAGAAGCCTTACTTACACAAGTTTCCCCTTGAAGGAAATCCAACTGCTCCTTTGTAACTTTACCAAGCGACAGAGCGACCTGGTTAATATTAAAGCACAAGAGATTACTAAAAAGTCGAACGCAACATTATTAGACAGATTTAGCAAAGAAGACGCGACCTCAAGAGAACGGGTGCGCGCAAGAGAAAAGAACGCGCTTGCGCCGTCGTCTTCTACGTTTAAGTTCTCACCAGGACGTGAAAATGCTAAAAAAAACTGACGTTCCGTTGAGGACGTGAGCCTAGAAGAGGACGGTGCGCATGAAAAAGAATGAGTTCGCGCCTTTCTCTTGAGTTAACAAAGAAGACGCGGCCTCAAGACGACGACGACGACGACGCACATTCTTTTTATGCGCGCGCTATCTCCTTTAGGGCTGGCGTCTTGACAGAGATGGAATGTGACAAACCATCTTCAAACAGTTCTGCAGTGACAGAAATCTACCTCGAGAGCAGCTCTTTCTCCAGAGGTTATTGCTCCTTCCATGTAACCAATCCACATAGACGCTGTAAGAGTACCCGCGAAGTGCACTCGTCCAAACGGCTCGCAAAGAACCCTAGAAGAAAAGGTTTAAAATATGTCAGAAAATAAAGCGAGCACTGTAAGAAAGTAGGCATCGGGATTTAGGCAGAGGTCTGGATTTGTATGGGTGTATACCAGATTAGAACTTACTTTCCATAATTAGTTAAAACTCCAGGAGGAAATGTACCAACATAGCAACCACCAGCATACTCATCTTCCATCCAGTTCTTCTCCAGGTAAGTTACAGGCTGGGAATTGCAACATATAGAAGAAATTTGACAAACTCAAAGCCAAAGTCATATTCAATGCACCAAAAATTGTGTTAAAATGTAAAGGCTCTGTTACACAGTGAAACATTTAGCTGAAACTTGTGCACAACAGCGTTGCGAGACAGGTTTCATGATGGTGTTACACGGTGTAATGGTCTTGCAAAACTCTTTTGGATCCTGTAAAACTCTTTTTGAAACACAACTTTAATATAAAAAGTAAAAATCAACATGCGAGTTGAGAGTTGTATGCTTAAAACAGTTAAAGTAGTGGTAGTGTGTGTGTGGAATAGTGCCCCCAATTAGTGCAAAAGTGCTAGAACGACTAGGAACTTAAATAAAGAGATTTATTTCTATACTAAGTAGCTAACCTTTAATGCTTCTTGGCTATCAAACATCTTGGCATATTGCTCACACACTAGAACTTTTCTACAGGAAAGCAGGCAATGGATTAACTAAAATGTTTTTTATAAATTTGGCACATTTAGTATAGCATTTGGCACATTTATTTTGATTTGTTTGTTTGTTTGTTTGCTTTTTTGAGGCGTCCTCTTGTATGTCTTTCAAAACGACATCCAAATATTGTTCTAGATTGAAAAGGTGAAGCCAGGTGGATCTACATTTACGATTTTGATAAGATGCTCACACAGAGGTAAATAAGAGAACATACCATATAAAAACATCATGGATACTTTTCCAAAACAAGAACGTTTTCACACACCTTTCATCCTTTGTAAGCGTTGTGACCTTTCGTGCACTGTCAGCTAAAATAAATCTGTTGAAAGTGTTCCTCTGTCAGTGTTGAGGATTTAATCATTATACACTTGACTTTCTTTTCGTGGAAGAATTATTGGTGCATGAATGATTGGCACATAAATAGTGGGATTCATATATCTCATTACCAAGAATGTGGACCAACATCTATGGTAATTTTATGTGCAGAGATAATATGAATGAACATTAAGAATGGCCTTTAAATGAGTGTCAGCTATTACAGAAAGCTGATGATAAGTATGACTGATATGCTTTGACAGTTGATTTTACAGCTGACCTAGCCTGCAAATTAGTGCCGATCACTGGACATTTGTCCAGTAAATTTGAGGTCTTTACTGGCAAACACTCAGTCTGGCTGGACATGATTGTTCTATCAATTTTTCAAAGTGGGAAATTTTTTCATCTGACCACAGCAGCTGCATATCAGGTCAAACCTTGTCCCTGGTCTTACATGTGACAAATTAATAGAAAAAAATATTTGCAGGCTTGACTGACTGTCATAAACTTAGATGAAATTCATGATTGACACCTGCAAATGCCAGACATTAATGACTTTTATAACTGAAATTAGTGTCAGTTGATTGACATTTGTCTGTAGAGCCTGTGGTAAACTTTCATGAATGTAACATGTTAAGAAAGTTAACTGACAGCCATCATTTAGGAACTTTTTTAATGATAACTGTGATTGAAAGATGTAAATGACATTCAACTGACACACCTATAGTATTATTACCCCATGATAGCTGGGCATGTCTTGTCAGGCTTAGTGTCATCATATGCTTCTATTACTGGTCCAGAGTCACATGAAAAAAATCCTGAAAAACCTGCAAGGCAAGGAAATGACTGTAAATACTAATTGATAACATGAATAGGACAATAAACAATATGCCCAACAAAAGTCATTTTATTATCATTATTACCAATAAACAAGGCAAAATTCTAATTGGCTAAAATCCATTGGATGATGAACCAAAAACCAATCAGCAGTAGGGCTGATAATGCAATTATCAGCCCGCTCATAAACTAGCATAAACTAGATTGCCTGTCCTGTGCCCCAGTCTTGAAGTGAGCATGTGTGTTGAAGCTGAGACAGCGATTTGTGATGGATAGAAAAATAACGGACAGCATTTTTAGGCTGGTTTGCCACAGGTAACCCAGTAATTATCATTTATTTCATGGTTAGTAAACTTTTGTTCAAGTTTCTTACAAGTTTTATAGCATCAAGTATCACCTTTTTCTTGCCAGAATGCTTTATCATACATAGTTATAGTCTTGATGATGGAGCCAACAGGGATTCTCTGAGAGGCCTAACATAAATGACAAGTACATTACAAAAATCTATTGTATGATACAGTGTGCATAGTTATCTTGGGTTCGATGCTATGCACAGTTGTTGGTCTCCAACTTTTAAAATTTGCATCAAATTCATAAACTAGAAAAAGTCTTTTATGTGTAGTCCTAGTAATGCAAGAATTATAATTTGGCATGGCATCAGTCACCTGGAATTTAAGGGCAGGGAGAACTGGTGTGAATCTGATTCTGTTCAGCAAAGCAGATGGGACAGTAGTTATCACACACTTAGCCTGAAAGAAAAAAATAACCTTGTTATAGTGCAAAGGTATAACCACCTTTAAGGCATTTGCATAATTTTTGCGCATGGGCTTTTTGCTGCCAAATGAGTTTTAAGGCCAGTACTATAGGTATGGGGACAAGGGGACAGGCAGGGTGTGGGGGATGTCCAGGAGACAAGGGGGGAGGAGGGACAACTAGTTATAATGTCTGGTACTATAGGTATGGGGACAAAGGGACAGCTAGGGGATATGTGGGGGATGTCCAGGGGACAAGGGGACTACATGTTTGGGGCAAGGATACCCTAGGCCAGTCTTGGACATGTGTGGCTAGTAGAATTTCTTACCTTATATTGTGATCCATCAAGGCACCTAACTATTACATGTTCATCAAGAGTCTGATCAATGTGTGTGACATCTCTATTAAAACATATTTTATCTGGTCCTAAGCAAGAAATACAATAAAAGGATAAACTTAAGATTGGTCTTCAGATAGTGTGATGCAAAGACATGCTCAAAATATTACACTTAAATGGGGTCATGATCAAAGTTAATCCAAAGTTAATTTACCAAAGTTTATCATGGTAATCCTTAAAGCAATAGCACCATCTCTAGTGTAAAACATTTCTAAGTTAATTTACCAAGTCTTTTTGCTAACTTGTTGCTTATTTCTTGAGATCCTCCAAGAATTTTGAATTCCTGTTAACAAAATACATCTTAAGTGATGCCTCAAATAAAAGGCAGACTTCTAGTGATTTTATCTACCTATATGACCTCTTGATTTTTTTTACTCAGCCTCAGCACACTGTCATGTTGATCACATCAAAAAAAGATTGTGTTTTCATGAGTGAGAAACATGGTGCTGACATGTATGGAGGACCATAAAGTGTGTTGCACAGTGAAATGACTTCCCATTCAGTTATTATAAAAGTAATTAGTAATTTGTTGGGCATTTGTTGGCCAACTTTTGGTTGACAGTCAGCCATTCATAGATCATTTGAAAACTGCCATCTGACAGCTGCCAGTGTTGACTGATTGTTGGTTAGCAATTGGTTGATGATTTTAATGGTTTTTGGAGTTGGTAAAGTGAAGTGTTGGTTAAGTGTTGACCAACAGTCTGCAGAAAAATGGGTGACAGTTGGTCAGCACATGTTGGCTGGTCATAAAGTATACAGTTACCTATATTATTTGGTATATATGTACCTGGGCTCCTCCTACTCCTGCTTCCCAGTTTCTGATAACACCTTAAATCAATAGCAACATCCCCAATATCAGTGTTCCTGAAAATCAAAGGAAGTTGGATGTTCTGCGTGTGGATGTGTGTGATTGTACTTAGGTACATTTAGTAAAAAATGTGTGCATGCAGCTTGTGATTCTTCAATTTTTTTATACCTTTAGTCTTTTGGCTCCAGTGTAAAACATTTCTATAACATACTCAGTGGCTTCATTAAAGATATCATGGTATCCTTAGCAACCACTATGACAACTACACATTTGAAAAAAACATGAATAAACCTATGTCTGAAATTGAATAATGATCACTTCATCTTACTTTGTGTGATGTACATAATGTTGTGGCCAACAGATGGATTCTTTTTACAAATTAGCCAATCAGATAGTGAGAATTTGTTTCACTGACACAAACAGTACCCTTACAACTGAGTGAGTTCACAGGCAAATGGATCTGTTAGACAAAATCTTGCTATCTGATTGGCTTAAACTTGAAAAAAACCCATTGGGTATTCATGGTAGCATGTCACACAGTAACAAGATTGTGCAATTTTTTTTTCCAAAACAAAAAGAACATTTTGATTCTATACTTTTATCATGCTTTAAGGCAATGTAGAAACAATGATGCACTTTATTTAGTATTTTTAGCCAAATGGTTACAATACACAGTAGAATGAGTAGTGGTTGCCAAAGATAGCTGGATACCTTAAATGGCATTCTCATCTTACCTCCACCAGACTGTAGATACCAAACAAAGAACAGTAATGAAATATCAGTTGGTTCTGATGAAAGCATACCATTAACAAAAGCTGTAGCTATGGCACAACCATACCTAATAAAATCATTGCAAAGACAGAAAATACGATTTGTTGAAGCAATTAAAATAATATAAGGCAAATAGGGGTGATCTCTTTCTTTTACTTATTTCTGTTTTTTCTTTCCTTCCATGGAAAATTTAAAGTATTTACTGACCTGGTCCAGCACTTCTTATCAATAAACTGTTTGACAGTCATTTTGTCCCATTTTTCAGCTTTTCTAGCCAACCAAGGGGCTTGAAGAGGAACCTGTTTGCTCATATTCTCTATGGTCTGCCAGAAATTGTTGATATCTAAAGCTCCTAGAACTGATGATCCTAAAGGTACCACGCCTTTATGCAATTTCTTTTTACCCTAAAAGTTATAAGGTACTGTATTTAAGCTTAAAAAATCACTAAAAATGTTAAGAAAAATTTTTGTATGAGTTGGAAACAATGTGTAATTTTTTTTGTCTTACTAAAATTTTATGTTACTATAACCATAACCACAACTACAACTAAGTGTACTGATTATTAGATGACTCACATAAAAACAATAGAAAGGTATTTCCATGTCATAACTAGCTAGTGGTGTGTGTGTGTGTGTGCTGCTGTAGAACATGCTGTATATACATTATTCTTGTGGTGCATATGACATCACAGCTGCCATCTTGGTTGGCATTAACAAAATATTTGGTCTTGGCTTAATTCTTTTGTTATGTCAACCAAAATGGCAGCTATGCCCTTTGTCCTGTATATATATATCATTATACATTCAAGGACTACAGTCTACAAGGGCTTTGGGGCTGAGTCCCCACAATAATTTTGCCGCATTTTGAATTGATTTACTTCAACTGCTCAATGTTGTAATGAAACCCTATGGCTTGTCTCTGCTCTGTATTATAATGTTTTATTATATAGATATCAATGAAATACCAGGATTTCTCCTGTTTCTAAAACTTCGTACACAGTGAAGATATCATTTTTATCCTTCACATGTGAAGATATCACTGTTACCATGACTACCCTTGTATCAACCAATCACAAATGACCTTAAAATTCCTCCCTGATCCTGGATCTTCCATCAATATTTATAAAATAAACAGAGCATTACGAATTTTATCTTCTGATGTTGAATATCTCTCACTAGTTAACTGTGCTCACTCGTGAGAGATATCATCAACACTCAAAGAGAAAATTCATATCTCCATACGTCCATGTAATATCCTCTCTATTAGCATCCTGTTCTCTTAACCATCTAACCCAACCTTTACAACTTATTTTGATATTTCCCAGACTTCTTGCACATTTATCAAAACAATTAATTCATTAGAACTTTCTTACCAAAAAGGAATGAATATCATATCCTTCACTATTTATCTTATAGAGCTCCAGTCCAAGTTCCTCTACAAGTTTTATGACATGTGTCTGTGTTGATCCTATATAAGCTCCTCCAAGATCACAATAACCATAACCTGTATCCTATTGAATAAAGCAACAAATGAGCCAAAATAGACCTTATTCGCTTGGGTATATATGTTTTCCCAATACAGGTCATGTGTCATTCCTTTGGGACTTTTTCCTTTGTTTAATGGTAACACTTGAGAAGATACATTAATATGGATAAACTTGAAGCAAAGAATCTTATTCCCAAGAGGTCTGTATTGGGAAAACATTATACCCAAGTGAATAAGGTCTATTAAGAAAATAAATTAAATGAAGCTTAAATAAATAATTATTATAGAAAAAAAGGGTGAAAAATTCATCAATGAAGAAAATGAACAATTAATTTTCAGAGGTGAAAATTTTATCTTTTTTTCTCTATAGGCTTTAATTATACAGCAGCCATGTTGGTTTGTAAAATAAATAAATAAAATAAATAAATCTCTATTTAAGCGCGTAGTCATTCTAGCACTTTTGCACTAATTGGGGGTACTATCACTCAGACATACTAACACTACATTAACTGTTTTAAGCATACAACTCTCAGCTCAATTTTTATGGAGGGAGGAAAACCTGAGAACCTAGAGAAAAACCCTCGTGGCAAGGGAGAGAACAACACATCTAACAAACTCTACTCACATGTAGCATCTGTGGGGCTTGAACCAGTGATCCGACCCATTAGACCACAGTGGTGGTAGGTGAATGTTTCCCTACTACGCTACCCATGCCACCCAACAATACATTTCCCCTACACAGCCTTGTATTCAAGCACTTCAGAACAAGTTCACCCAGGCATAAACAAAGGTTTTTATCTTCTTTGGAATAAACATGGCTGCTGCAAGATTTAAACCCATATCCCCATCAAAAATCATTTTCACTGCTTTCTTACAACCATAAAAAATTTTGTTTTGGTTCATTTTATTAAATTTGAGGGGCACTTTGTATGAACACTATAGTTTTCATGTGTATTGAAGGACAACAAGCTAGTGTATTTATGCAAAGTGACCCTCAAAGTCCAGAATAAGAAACCAGTGAATCACTTTTGGTAATATTAATGTTACCAATGAATTAATAAACTCCAACAGAAGATTCCCCACAGAGATATTTTCTAGAACTCAAAATAATACCAAAACCCAGTGGAAATTCATACACATTTTTTTAAATCTATCAGTAATATTTGCCTTTCAGCTTTTTCCAAAGGAATTGAGATTAACTCTAAGCAAATAAAAGCTTTACGTTTCATTATTTACCTTTGTAGTCAAAGTTCTTCCACCAACTCTGTCCCTAGCTTCCAGAACCAGCACCTTCAAACCATGTTTCTCTTGTAGACATTTGGCAGCATACAGTCCTGGTAGTACAAAGATATATCTGATAAGTGCGCATAATTAGACTGGTTTTATAACACTTCTGTGGTGTTTTCAATCTTACCACTAATCCCAGCACCTATGATTATGGCATCCACTTCGTCTGCCATCACCATCTATAATGACATCAATATATCAATTCTTGGTTTGCAATTGACGTCATAGCCGCCATGTTGGAAGAATTTGACAAAAGATTTTTAATGAGTTCCTTTGTTATATCTTCCAACATGGCGGACATGCCTTTTGTTATTTTGCTCTCTTGGGAATGATTGCAAACCAAGAATATACTAATATGCATCTAGTAACACAGGAAGACCAATAATTGAAATATAATCCATCAATAGTACTTCGGTAAGCAATCGATATACCTTCGGGTTTTTAACAGACAAGTTCAATAACCATGCTTTTACCAGTAGTAACGGTGTGTGTGTAAGGGATAAAAAGGGCTATGCAGCTGGACTAGGAGTACTGTGGTTAAATGGCGTCTCCTGAAGAAAAGGTATCACTATTATATCATCTGGACAGTTTTAGTTTGTTTATTTACGCTCTTTCAGGCGCGCAGCGCTATCAGCGCGCAACCGATATTTTGTGATCAATCAAAGATTTACGCTACGGCGCGCGCGTTAAAAATCTCATGGGTCACTTAGTCACGTATTAATCTTCCAAACAATTGAGTCACCACTCTCTTCCTCTATTTGTATTACTGACTTCCGAGGCCTTTTCGTCACTGAACATTGCTAGAATACTTGGATGAAAAGAGCAGGACATAGTTTGGGAAATGCAGTTGGTAAACTGTCTCGAAACATGTACAGTTGACTGAAAGTGTAAATCGATACTCGTTTGATACAGTCTGTATACCAAACTAAGAAAATTAGAGAGAGCGTCAAAAAAGATTGACAGCTAAAGCAAACCATAACACAAGGTACCATCTATGTGGTAAAAGCAAAGTGATAAACTTGCATTATCGTTATGGAAGGCAATGAACCGGATTGGAAAAGTCGCTGTGGTGTTTTAGAAGAACAGTTAGCTCGTTTCAGAGAACAGGCCGCTAAAGTCCGTGAAGTCATAGGACAAAAGGTAAAAATCTATTCGTTGGAAAACTGGAAAACTCCCTTAATATCTGATTGAATCATACTAGGTGCTTTAACAGCTGTAAAAAGATTTTCAATGGAGTGAATGTTTGGCTATTATACAGTTTTACTTACTTCATAATTTTATAAATTGGGTTTGACTTCGCTGAATATTTTTGAGTTTGCGTTGGAATGATCGAATGTTACGAACAAACTACTAGTTATGGGTATGATTTAGGCCATTGTCAAGACTGTAACGATAATTTCAAGTCTAGAATTATTAATCAAGGGAGTTTCAATGTATATCAAATGAACAGTGAAATCCAGAAACAAGTGTTGACCCGGGATGAAATTTGAATCCCGACCCGACGTGCGATGAGCTTGTAAAGCTGTTCTTATGTGTTTTTCTTTATTAAATCCTCGGTGTTAATTCGAATCTGCTTCAAAATACATCAACCAAAGACATATCTCTCACATTTTGCATTCGAAAAAAGTGTTTGCTTTGTCCTTCAATGAATCAGTGTAACAGCAAAATTATGATGTTCGTTCTTGTAATTTAACGAACGGATAATTTTTAAAATTAACCGAGCATCTTAAAGCAACAGTTCTTGGAATTCCAAAAAAAGGTAAACATTGAATATGATATTATTAAATTTCAAGGGTATGCCGAAGCACGAAAAATTGCCCAATCATTTCTATTTATAAACAGTTTTTTATATTTCTTTTTCCTGGGATTCTGTACAGTGTCCGCCATTTATTTTATATTCTTTGATCTTGATAAAAACGTGCGCGTGTGTTTGACGATTTGAAAAATCCGATAAAATCGTAACATTCAAACTTCAAGTTAGTACCTGTTCACAAAACTGTTCATAATTTATCACGAGTTGTCATTCGGAAATATCTTGATTATATTTTAGAATAGTATTAGAAGCCCAAGTGAAGTCGTACAATAAGACGCAAATCTTGTTTTGGAATGAATAGAATGAACTTCTACCCGATAAGATCTGTCGTTGTTCGCATTGAATGGTGTCCCCAGAGAGAGCTAGGCTAAGGATGGAAATTTAAAAAAATATATAATTCCACACAACTTGATGTATTTATTAAACAAATATGAGATATCAATAGCATAACAGTTTCTACTTTTATTAACATAAACTGCCTTATAAGGGCACTTAAATGAGAAAATGCGACCTTTTTTCCTCGTGTAGTTGAGTGGATCATACGTTTCGTGGTTTTTGTAAAATATGGTCAAATCGAGTGGTGTATAATTAAGTGGTGCCTATTTTATTAATAAAGAATAAGTAGGTTAATCTGTTCGTGATGTTTAAAACTTTCTCCACAGGATGTGTGGATGCCAGACTGACTGATACTCACATATCAGAACCCATTAAAATCATTCTGTCTCTAAATATGACATTGTCACTCTTCCGGTTTTTACTTACAAAATTCCACCTAAATTTTAAAGAACATGGTTCAAGAGTTAAATAGTTAAATGGCATATTAAGCCACGTCATCACATTGGCTCTTCTCTTGTTCATATTATTTTTCTCTTTTAGAAACTTGAAACTAGTGACACTTCATCACTAGGAATTAGAATATCAATTAATAGCGTAATCATAGTTGTGGCAAATATGTTTGAACTAAAAATGCAGTAAATATTGTAAAAAGTTATTTTGACTGTCAAAAAGATTTTTTGGCAACATTTTTGGAAGTGAAGATTGTCTTGGGATAAACAGCTGGGTGGTCATCAAGGCAGACAGCCATTTTTTTCTATTGGTTATCTATAGTGAACAGCTTTAGATTATTTATGATTGTCTGTCTTGAAGATCACTATAGAGTTCCAGACCAACCATTCCAACCTTGTACAAAATAGTATGATTGATGTACAAATATTACAACCTGTAGTATTTGTACATTAATCATACCTTTTTTTATACAAATTTGGAATAGGTAATATTTGGGATGAAGATCTCTGTAACATTCTGTAAATGAACCTGTAAATGAATGTTCTTCTTTGAAGAACTGTTTAAGGTTATAGAACTACTTTTTATCACTAAAATCTATTGTAATTTTCCCACACCAATCTTGATGTTTGAAAGAGATTACTGTATGTGATGGACATGGAAGTACTACTCACTAGTCACAGGAAAGCTACTTATCTATAGATCACTGTACATCACTCTCTGATTACACTGAAGTACCATTATCCTTTCACTAATGGTTTATAGAAGTTTCTTAAGTAAGACACTTACTAGTGCACTGATAAGAGAACTAAAGGTTAGGTTATTGGGTTAACCAAAGATGTGATAGAGTTGAGTCAGATTAGATAAAGGCTAGACTTTTCCTGTTACTGTCTCTCAGATTTCATGGGAAAATATGAAAATTAAGATGAGATTTTGACAAAAAAGGTGCAGGAGTATCTTATGTAAGAGCTGAAGCTCTCTCGTCATTGTTAGCAATATTTTGGATGGGATGATTAACATATTTATAAGTTTATAAATGGAATTATCTTTGAAGCAGTCGGTGAAACTTAATATTTTGCCTCTCTCCATAAAAACTTTTTCATTATGTCACAATAATTTCTTTAAATTATTATGTTGCATTTGTCCTCCTACTTTAATGGCACAATAGTCAAAGTAATTTGGATTTTCAAAGAATTTACCTTATTAAGGTGGCTGGCTACTATTGAATCGAGTTTCTGAGCCCACAAGCGTGCGCGCGCATAATTTCCACCGAATTACCA
>WUAP02164005.1:0-42755 GCA_015163945.2 Stichodactyla helianthus | reverse complement strand
ATCGAAGTGGATATTGTGTTTAATAATCAAATAATAATAAATATCAAAAGCTTATATTTGTCGAAAAAAGGATAACAAGTATTATGTGTTCAGGGGGAGGGTCACGTTATTTCAGACCAGGTCCCAGGGGAGGGTCACATCATTTCCATCCTTCAGTTTAAAATTTCCACCCCCCCCTCCCCCCCTGATAATTTCTGACAAGTCCCTGAGATGGGAAAATATCAGACCGGAAATCAGCCAATCAGAGCGCGCGTACTATCGTAGCCATATAATGATATTGCTTATGATGCGCAAATTCCATTCTAAATATAATAAAAAGCGGAGCGGGATTTCCCTGGGGGGGGGGGGGTGGAGTAGGGGAACAGGGTAGGAGGGAGGGGTAAAGAATTCAGTAGTTATTTGTTATAGCTATTCCTCTAGAAGAGGTTTCCTTGTTTTACACAAAATGAAAATAAGACGTGATTCATTTTGTTACGGTAAGATAATAAAAATAACTTGAACTTAGGGATTGCGGACAGCGTTCTTGACACTCATGACATAATTTGATGGCCAGAAATTTAAATTAAAGCGAATAGGCAGGAAATACTTGTTTTATTTTTGTATCTCTGCGAAAAAGAAACATGGGATAGTTTTAAATTTACATGCTTTCTTTATATATTTTATGGTCTGTTTCAGAATCTTCAAAATAACGTCTCTTTTCTCGTTCTTGCTATTGGCTGTGTTCAATTGTTAGTATGGTAATACAGTCCTAAAATGGCGCTTACAATTCCCATAACTTCTCCCATTAACACACGAACATCCTCAACAAATTTCCCATTGAACGTGCTTTCTTTCTCGAAGATTACCCTGATTTCGTGACGGATCGATTTCAGAAGCTTTTGCGCACGCGCAAAGCAAGGTATCTCAGCGCTACTCAGTCTAAAAACCGCCTGGTTAAACTCGCTTTCACTTTCGTTAAGATAAGGTGTTATCAGGTCATCGCAGTTCTCTTTGGCCGAGCGGAGGATTGGTACCCCACTGTTCCATCGTTCTGTCTCATGAAGGACTTGAACCCAGTTGTCAACCGTGTTCAGAACTAGCTGCAAGTCTTCTTTTTGCCGTTGCAAAGGATTGAAACGTCTCTCCAGCCCACTGACTATTTTTTGCAGACCATTTCTTCTCGTGTCGATCATCTTCATTGACATAGAGGTGCTAGATTCCAGGCCTTCCCCTGTTGTTGCTGGCAGACGGTAACATGGTGACAAGGATTGCTCCACGGCCGCAGACATTGTAATTCTAATATACCTGTAAAAAAAGGTGTGAAAAAAAAACATTTCTTTTTGGAAACAAGAAACACTCGCGGTTTCTCATCGTTTGTTTCCAATTCTGCTTGGTGCAAAACTAACATGATTCAGACTAAATCTTAAAATTTGATTCACAGGTTTAAAAAGTCGTTATCTTTTTAGTCTTTTAATGACTTTTTATTCGAAGAAGCGCAAAACGCAAGCTTAATTACGTATGTTGATGACAGTACTATTGTAATACCGATTTGTAAAGGCTTGAGAGATGAATCAGAAAAAGGTTTTTGACTCTTTTATGCACTGGACCGAGATTAATAATATGAAATGTAACACTAGTAAATGTAAGGAAATTTGTTTCATTAAGAGAGGTTACAAGATGATTGCGAATACCACGCTCATGTAAAAACCAAATTATGGGAAGCGAACAAATGCTTATTCATTATAAGATCTCTAAGAAAGGAAGGATATACTCAGGTAGAAGTAGACAAGTTTATACGCACTACCCTGTTTATGGAGCGAATGAATCTGATCTTAACGCAACCCAGTATTTTCTAACTAGATGTTACAAAAGAAGGTATACGATAGAACATGTAAATATTTTTAACTTTTTAGAGCAATGTGACCAAAGATTATTTTTGAAAATTAAGAACAATCCATGTCACCCATTATATAATTTAGCACCAAAGGCCAAAATTACCAATTATAAACTACGCGTACCATCAGTTGCTAGACCGAAAATAAATACAGAACGTTTTAAGAATAGCTTTCTTAATATATTAACTTTAAAATATAATTTAGTTATATAGGTTTAGAATTTTAGATTTTTTCATTATATTTTCTTATATTAATTATTGTAACATTTGCTATGTATTTTAGCGAATGAAATAAAGACATTATTATTATTATATTATTATGTTAAGCGTGCGCAGCCGGTGGTCTGCGGTTGCGCTTGAGGGAGATAGGGGGATGGGTGCAACCGCCGATCATCGGCAAAAAATGGAAGGCTCTGTTAGTAGAGTAAATGATATAATAGGTTCACATCGGATCCAAATTAAAACCGAAATGCATGGATCTTAAATAGTGTAGGAGTGAGTCTGTCAGACTAGTAGACTCCTGACCTGCCCATAGTGGTTGAGCTCGCGCACCAAATTAGAACAGATCACATGATGCGAATTTCAAAAATGGTGTCAGCGTTTGTTGGTTTACACAAATAAGGTCTTAATACCTCGGGTTTGTTCAGTTGTGTTAGTAATTTTCCCGTTAAAAAAGGGAAAAAACTTAATAACACCACCGATCTTTTAGTTTGTTTTTAATCAGTGTTTTTTTTTTTTTTTTTTTTTTTTTTTTTGCTGATAAATTGTTTTGAATGATAATCTGATGGATTTGACAGTGAGAATTCGATCGAGAGATTATCGAAAAATAAAATCGCAACTGATATGATAATGAATGAAGTAAAAAGGCAAATCGAACATGAAAAAGCACTAATGATTTGCATAGAATACCATGACTCAAAGTGAAGATTCTCTTACATAATTAAGCACCTTTAGAGAAAGTCTACTCTTACAAAAAAATAAGATGAAGTTAGTTCTCTAGTATCAAAAATTCCATTCGAAATATTATGTGTAAAAGGCAAAATTAATGCACACTCATACACACACTAATAATAATTTAAAAATCAAACTACCGAATTGCAGAGTATTCAAGTGAAATTTTAAGCCTTTTTGAGAATAAACTGAGGATTATACATAAGAATATTTTTAGCTTTTTCTACAATTAAATTAAATACAGTTTCTATTTTGTCAACAGTTGAGCTATTCTTACTGTCTTAAATGTGGGCATAAATGCGCTTAAATTTTATTTTTCTTTTCTTTATCGTTCAATTTTCCATGCAATTTAAGGCTAAACTGACAGTTAAAAGATATAATTTACTCACCAAAAAATGTGGTGAAATCCTTAGACCATGCGTCAGTATCTGGCTCTCGCCGTTAAAGATTTTTGAATCCTTTACTTTCGAACCGGCAAGACAACACCCACTAGGAGTGTTATGTCGTGAGCCGAGTGAGCGTATATTTTATTCATAAGAAGCAAACGGCCTCTAATTCTAATGTTCACTGATCCCCATCTATGGTAATACACACTATAGCTCATTAAAAACACATAGAAAGCCAGTCGCGCTGGCTTCCTACACGTCATGTGTGCAAACAAATCGATTCCTTTTATGCATTTATTGTTAGTCGTTTGACTGAACCAATGACAGATTATTTACCGTAGAGATTTTGTTTAGCTGGAGAATTTCATTCAAGAGAAATTTGCGGTAGATGAATATCTCACTCTAAAAATGAAAATGCAACGACTCCCAAACAATTTTGCTCCGCTCACGATGTAGAATTTAAGTCGGCACCATGATTTCGCCAAACGAAATATTTCATAATGGAATAGTTATGAAAACAATTCTACAAATGTTAATTTTGTGTGACAGTTTCAAGATTTTTCGGAACTCGACTTCATTAGGAAAGGCATTTTTTCATTTATGAACATCCTTTTGAACCTTTCCTACTTACTTTTTAGGGGGAATGCTTTAGTATCAGAAATATCGTCAAATGCATTGTTATATTCACTAAAGGCTGCAAAATTGAGCGCGAAATAAATCCGAGAAAAATGGCGGGATTTATTTATCGATGACATGTGAAATATCCCAGACCATTACGAATAAAAAACATTACTATTATATCATCTAATTAATTAACGTATACCAGAAGTTCTAGGTGTGTATGCTAATACAAAGAAAGAAAATTTAAGGAGTGGTCTTGTGTAGACTCGCTCCAGGACTACATCAACAGCTGGATAGCGATTTTGTAATTTCTCAAATTCTGTCTCGCTTGTCTGAAGTGTGCAGCCGAAGAGCCGGTTTTATTTTTGTTATTTCAAGGACAACGCCTTCAAATCCTTCAGGAGTAAGTAAAACTCTTACATTATTTGTAATTCAGTGTAAAATCTTTGTTCAAAATGTTAGGAATAATGGCTTGGGCAAATTTGAGCATTTTCATGTAAGCAGATATGTTTATAATATACATCGTGCGGAATGAAACTTAGAAAACCATTTGAAAGTGAGTTTAAGTGCGGTGAGGAATTCCCAAAACGCTGTAGTTTAATATTTTGGCACAAGAATATTTTTTACTGAATTTACTGTCAAGACATTTTTGGATCTGTTATATACACGATGATGTACAAAAGTGTTGTTGTTGAGTATTGAAAATTATTTTCCTAGTGTAAATGAAAAAACGTAATTTATTTACTCATTTTCAAGTTCAGATTTTCGTTGAATTTGCTTCAATTGCGTTCCATTCGATTTTCAATCAAAATGCATTCCAATCAGATTCAAATCAATCGAGAATTAAAACTACTAAGCATCCAAAATATCACAGTCAATCTATTCAGTTTGTATAATATAATTCAACGACAAAGCGAAAAAACCCCTTAAATTAAGGCGTTTTTACTTTTTTTCGTGTGTATTTTTCAACACGACACGATCCAAATTTGAAGATCTTTTTTATAAAATATCATTTAATTTCTACAAAGAATAGTCTCTCTATGACCAACACCACAGGACATTTGAATAACCAGATATTACGAATGTCAAAAGTCGGCTCAAGACCAGCCAACCACTATTTTTCATAATATATTTCTTAAAATTTTAATAAGCGAGATTTTTTCCTGTGTTGTATTTCAATTAACTGGGCCGTCTACGAAGAATAAGAATTACTTAGTCAAGTAAAGCCGGAATGATGAATCTGATGATATATATTTCACGGCTTATTTATGCTCTGAATTTAATCTCAGTACGTATGATTTATTTAATTTCTAAAAAAAATGGATGGAAAAAAATAACATTTAACTAAAAGGGTGAATAAAGAGGTCGAAATGTAACAATATTATCACGTGATAGGCACATGTCATATTCAAATCTATTTCCTTTTTTCATCCCCTCCTATCTTTTCAAATCTCCCCGTTTCGATCCACCTCTTCTGTAACGGCTAACACACAGGCTTTCTATTTTCAATTTCAGATCTAACATGGACCCTCCAGTCTATATGAACGGTCTTGAAAGCGTAGGCGAAAAGAAAATGTCTCTGAAGAGAGTAAAAGATCGAAGAAACGAGCTCTCGACCAGAATACAGGAGCTGGAGAAGCTCGAAAATTCGCTAACAAAACAGAAACAAGATCTGGAGTTCCTGATTAGTTGTATAAAAAGATGGGCTGAAGATTTTGACAAGGTTCCAAGGAATAACCAAGGAGTTCCTTACGTCAGGAATGTCAAAGAAATTTCTTCACAGATAAATCGGCTACTAAACGACATCCATGGTGATTTCTATTTTCGCATGCAAAACTTGGTGACGGCTGACGTACCTTGCTTCCAGCAAGTTTACGAAGGGTTAGAAATGCTTAAAAAACAGCTCTCCAAGATTATACACGATGACGTAGCGTATAAAGCCACTTTTATCGAGGAAATACGACAACTCCTTGGGAGACTCGTAGGAATTACATCCACAATAATGGATGTGTACTTTGAAAAATAACAATCGAAACTAGCCAAAAACTAAACAAAATAGAACACGAATAATCTGAATTATTTTGTGTAAGAACTGTTAAAAGCTTGCAAAAAATGTAGCTCAGTTATTACTGTACGAATTTAAAAAAGTAAAAGATATCTGAAAGAGTTTGTAAACACAATAAAGCATTTTAGCCATTAGGATAGACTATGCACCTTAAGAAAGACACTAAACACTTTGCTAATTCATAAAATATCCAAAGTGTACTTATGTTATCAAGAAACAAGTAAGGTTGCTTGAATTATTAATTTTTTGTTAATACTTACAAAAAAGCTTTCAGCGCAGGATCTTGTGAACTAAAAACGGATTCACCAGCGTGTCCAGCTCGGTTAGTATACTTCCACTCTTTTTCAAACATTTCATATCTTAATTTCTTTATTTTATGAGAAAGACTACTATGAAAAACTATTTAACTGACCACTAAAAAACACTATTTAACTGATTTAAGTTCCATTGGTTAACTTGCATATTGCTAATAGATTGTGCGCGTAAAAATTATAATTTCTTAACTGAAAATGAAAATTTGCAGCTAAAGTTCCTTACTTCCTGAAATGTATATCCTGAAATTCTGGACTAAGTTTCATTTCATTTTATTAATTGATCAATTTGGGACCATACATCCAGACATCGATTGCTGAAGCGTCGTATGGCAGGGTGAAACCATTTACGAGTCAGCTGGAGATTTCGGCTCCAACACCGCTATCCATGACTAATCAGGGAGCTCAGCCGAAGCCTAAAGAGAGAGGTTAGTCGGCCCTTAGACCATGCAGGATTTAACCTCTTGCTATGATCAGTAATTTTAGATCTTTCTCTCTGAGAAGCAGTAGTCCCTTGTCGTTTTGTTCCATGTGGGAGGCAGTTAGGAAAGTTAGACATGCGCAGACCATGATGAATACAGAGCAATCAGAAAATGATTTTCATCATTCTCAAATAAAAAAATCTATTTTCTAAGATAGAATGTATCGATATAACAGTTTAAAAATTATTTGTTTTCTTAATATTTAAGTTTATTGTAATGGTTTATTGCGGTTTGTCGTCAGTTTTCTCTTTTTTTAGGCTAAAATCTCTCCCCTAATAAGAACAATATTTATCAAAATAACAATGATAAACTGCAGCAGGCATGCAATAGACTCCTTGCAGCAATTCCCTAAAGGCCAAAGCAGCTAGGATAAAGAGATGAATTTGATGAAGCAATACCAAGACAAATCAACCCTTCGAGTGAGCTTTTGCTGGTTAATCGAGTTTTGTTCCGGAAAAAAACTTTCATTTACAAACACACTTGCTTGAAATTGGACCAGTGTTTTGGCTTTATTTGTAAAGCGTACGTCTCCATTGCGATTTACATTTTAAAATGTATATATTTCAGTGTACAATTAATCGTTTTAGAAGTGGTTTTTCTTAATCCTTTTTTATTAAATACAACAACGAATCATGGCGTCGCTTTTTCCTTGATTAATCTTGGATTTCATCTGGATCATCTGTCTGTCTTGGCATGAAACTGTCTCTTTTCGTCTGGGATTTCACACCGAATTCATTTAGGATATTAGACGAAATTTAGTTCAATTTACCCGAGGAATTCTTGCCGACGTTACTCTTCTACCTTTCACTACTACAATACGATGTCTACCAATTCCTTATTTCGTATGTGAAAACTGGCCTCAAATGTTCATCCCACCATCAAAAACTAAAAAGCTATGGCAATAATCCACGAATAAAAATTTATTAAATTTGGTATCCAACTGACTGCCAACACAGCAATCAAGTCGCGCTGAGCATTCAAGTTTTTTTTATAAAGAGCCACCTTAGACTTATCTTTCACTCCTTTCGTAAAGGTTTAAGATAAGAGGGCTCTTTTATCTAACCTTTGAACAAATATGGTCGCGGCCGAGCATCAACAATCAGACTAAACCAATTCTCTTTGAAGAGGAATGTCAATCCTAGAAGTTTTCACTAATTATTCCTAACATCTTCAACACAAGCGTCATTGGTTTAAACTGCGTCATTCATGTCTGAAATGACTAAAAATTCCATATTTTCTCTTACCAGCTGCTGTTTTAAAGGAGAAAGTCTCTCAGCCAATCAGAATGCAGTAACATCGAGTAGCCAATCACAAGCGAAAGATAAATTTTAGTAAGAAATGTTTCGATTGATTCATGGGCGCGGCGCGGCGTAAATTCTAAATTTCATACCGTAGACACTAGCTAGTCTATTACTCACCTATTTTATTGGGAATTTTGGACTGAGTGTTCCGTATTGAAGCCAAGAATTAGAATTACATAAGATTGACCTTCGTAAACAAGGTAAGAAAGGCCTTTCTGGTCGAGAGAAGTGCTGGTAAATACGTTGTGGGTTTTTAAATCCTACGTCGAGTGTAAATCGTTCCTCTCCTTGGTTTTATTTGTAATGCAATTGCAAGGATTCGGTCGCTCGTTTTCATTAATATTCAATATCTTGAAGTGACAAATGGAATTGTAAATTTGAGAAGAAAGACTGAAAAATCGCCTGTAGAAATTTGACTTTCAAAATATTGCTAAAAATCGTTGAAACGTCGACCAAAATATATTTAGTGATTTTAAAACGCGAATCTTGTTTTCATATTGGGGTGTTCATTTATTTCTGAATTAAGATATTTAATATCCACAACTATATGGCACTTTCCTGTTGACGAATTATATCCCTATTTTTAGCCTTGAATTTTGAATTACCTTTATCTAGCGTTAAAAGATTTAACTTACACGACAATTACGTACGTTCAATCCTTTTACTCAGTTCAAAGACGCGTTCCCCTTTGGTAGCTAGTAATTGATTAACCCGTTCAATGGATAACACACCCTTTAAAATGAATGTATTTTGTTCCTACTGGCAGTGTTTTCTATATTGTCAACAATACAGTGAAGATTCCCTACTCATCCATCCCTTAGTGAGAGTAGATTTATGTGTGACCGGAAACGCATGGTTTCTCGTCTCTCACATATTTGAGCATTGTGATTGGATGGTGTGTGTTTATCCCTTTTTTGATTAGTTCAGAGCGGAGATCATTTAAGAGTCACTCTATCGTACATCCTCCATGCAGACGAGAGCTGTTCTAACGTTAACTAACCACAAAATTCCCTAGGTTTCTACTTTAATAATAGTAATGAATACAAGAATACACTGAAATGATAAAACATTAATACACTGAGCTTGTCTGTCCTCCTGCTTATCAAACCCTTCCCCAACTTACCACAAAAGCTCCTAAAAATATAAATTATCGACCTTAAGATAACAGATCTTCGATCCCATCCCACGATTCCGATATTGTACTTCGTCTAGACACGTTTTAATTAATCAGATAACTCGTTTGAACAAGGCCACGCCCAGGTTTTTGATTAAAATACTACGAAATCAGTTAACTTTATGGTTTTCATATACATTTGTCTGGTGTGTTTCCTACAAACCTGATTTATGGCGCTTTCGGTATATATTTGTGGAAAGTTATTCCCTTAACTGTAGGAAAGCTCTTCTGTTAATAAAACCATGTTGGCATTTGTACTCACTTCTCATAGTTTTCCCTCTCACTTGTATCCAGGTCACTTCGTTGCGAGTTTTCCCATCGTCCTTAGCGAACATTTATACCACTATATTATCCGCTATATTTTCGAGGAAGATTGAAAAATATAATGATGACAATTGAATTTACCGAGATAAAAACGTGACCAACGCAATGTGTCTAATCATTTGGTCTGGCGAATTTCCAGACATTTTAAGTCACATAGTCAAGCTTAGAATTTTTTCCTCTATGAGTTTTTCTTCATCTTGTAAATTTTAAAAGGCGGTTTTAATTCCTGTACAAAGGATCGTCTTCAGGTTTTTTAGCTATATCACTCATGCGCATGCGCCCTTTTTAGTTGAAAATACATAGCTCTTATTAAAAAAAAGTGGGGAAAACGAGGTTCCACAACTGACCGAGCAAGCGAGGTTAATAAGATGTTTATTATATGGCAAGGCGAACGCAAAAATAAGGTTGGTGGTCTGTATTGTAAGTAATAGACCGGTCATTGGCCAATGAGAGCGCGTGAAATTACCTTGCCATTACCTTGTATCTTCTGCTTTAAACCTGTTTTCACTCATCTATACACTTCCTCTATTACACCTACATACTCTAGGTTTCTTCATAGCTATTTCATTTATCATATATTTTTTGTTCAAACAGGAATTTCAAGATCAACATTATGGCCGTTGTAGCAAGCAGTAATATTAGTGACCTGGTAACTAGAACAGAGAAACTGTCAATCAAATGCATAACATCCAACACCAAGATCCTCAAAACGCGAATCTCCAAGCTGGACAAAATGTACGAAACAATGAAACAACAGCAAGATGATATACAGTATTTACTCGACTCTGTTCTGAAATGGGACGAAGATTTCAAGAGGGTCGTACGCTTCAGCCAAGGAGTACCCCATATGCGAGGCACCAAGGACACTTGCTCCAAAATAAAAACGATTATGATTGCAAACGGAGAGTTTGATCGCACTATCAAGATTCTTGAAAAGGAAAACGTACCGGGTTTTGCTCGTATTGTTCATCTCTTTGCGGATTTTAAGTCGCTGCTCGATGAGAAAGCGCCGACGGCAAAATTCTCGGAGACGATTCGGCAGACGCTCGGAGAGATTATCGGATCTCTATATACTATATTAAACTTCTTTTATGACCAATAGGTTTAGTTAGAGTTTTCTGTTTTGAAAACTGGCTCGCTCTTTCAAACTACACACTAGCCCACTTCCGAGTTCTCGAAAAAGATGAACGAAGACGAGGCTTCGTGCGAAATCACGGCATGGCGAGTGAGCCGCTAAAAAGTCATAGAGAAAAGAGAGACAACAGAACAAGTCAGTTATTCACGCTACCAAGCGTGAATAATTAAGCACCGTGAGTCTGGCGTTTGCATTTATCTTTTTTCGAGAATTCGGAAGTAGGCTACTCAAGTTTTACTAATACACACTCACTGCGCATCTAAATCCCCGGGATAATTTGAATTAGCTCTATAATTTTGATGAGATTAGGATCATCACATTCAAGTTTGACCTCCACAATGGCGGAAAGGTCACGTGGTTCAAGTGAAACGTCAGCGTAAGCCGGGTTATTGCAAAGTTTTTTCAGTTATATCTTGACTGAGCCAACCAAAATAGATAAATAATATTAACAATATATGTGTTAAAAGATTATTAGTCAATGCAGGTTATGCCAAAATGAAATAAAGAGTGAAGATTTCATTTGTGAGCTTCATTGTCATAACGCTGGCTGCAAGGAGTATGATCTTCTTCGCAGGAACTGGACTTTTTAACGGTACTTTGCGTACAAAACGTTCAGCAGCCTGCGTAGCATGGCAAGGGGCTGAGCCCTCCCATCTCCAAGCCCCTCGCCCCCCTACACCTCACCTACCTGAACTCTGAACTATAGGAATAGCCCGCAACCTGTATCCCGCAACATGAACTAAGGGGTATCCCGCAACCTGATCTAGTGGTATCCCGCAACATTAGGAGTATCCCGCAGCCAGAATTAGGAGTATCCTGCTGCCTGAACGAGGAGTATCCTGTACAGAGGAATTCGAAATGTGACAGGCTACTAATTAAAAACTACTTAACCTTTTTTTAAAAAATAGCATCGTTTTTAACGGAAATTTAATCCTGATCTCAAATACGAAAAGAAAAATGGGATGTCCTTAACTAGTTTTTAAGATATTCAAGCTTGAATGGATGGGTGTCTTTATAGTTTTGAAGCAAAAATTTCAAATTTAGCGGAAATGCCAGCAAAAAAGAATAAAGCTCAAAAGATAATAGTATACGAAGACTATATTTGTACAAATGTTACCAAATGTTATGTTTTGGTGGATAATTCTACGTCACATACTGAATAACTTTAAGATAAGGAGATGAAAATACCTGGATTTGCCATACTTCATTGAACAGTTTCCCAGAAAAGTCTCACCAAGTCGAGCAGAAATTCGAAAAAATATTAACTTTTTCATAAGTTCGAATAATTAAAAAGTTTTTAAAATTTACACGACATAGATTTTAGGAGCATTTTTAAATAGAAAGTATAGGGTCCCGTGCAAAATTTAAGGGTTTCGCTCTCTTGAAGTTCTTGAAGTACAAAACATGCATTAGTTATGGTTCTTTATTTTAAAGGTTTCTGAGCGGTTATTATGCGCGCGCATGCTTGTGGGCTCGGAAGCTCGATTCAGTTATATTAAAAAATACTAAATAAATGTAAAAAACTCAACTTCCCAAATATAAAATTTTTGGTTTGAATGATAATTTTTGAATTTCACGAATAGTAGCATGTAGATCTTTTAAAACTACCATCTTCTCCATCTTCTTTATATCTTTTTATGGTTTGTGTCGCGGGCATGGCAGATGGCGCGAGCGCGTGTGCAAATCTAAAAAAGGCGGGAAAACTTCGCGCCAAAACTTGTCCAAGTCCAACTTGTGCGCGCGCGTCTCGTCTTTCAGGCATCCAGTTTTGTTGTTTTTTCGTCCGAACTTTACTGTTTCTTCACGGTCGTTAAAAAGTGTTTTACTTTTTCTAGCTCAAAATTTAGATTAATACAAACATTATTCAAACAAACAGCTATAACTTATGTAAAAGTCCATTTAGTGGTGGCTTTTATTCCTTAACTATGACTCGGTAGAAAAGAAGAAGAAGAAGAGAGAGGAATTTTTAGACGAACAGATATTTGTCACCCTTTAATAGCAAGATGGATTCAATGTATTCAGCCGCATCAACTTCTTCAGCAACTGCTTCAGGTTCTGTTTTTGGCCCCTTAGACGAAATCCTAGACGAGGGAGACGGTACTTGTCCTACCTTTGAAAGATTACTTCAAAGAGCAGGTATGAAATATGACAAAACACTGCAATATACTTAAGTTAAGCTTAAAACATTTTAAACTTTTGCCACGAGTAAGTTAAAATAAAAATCCCATGCTGTAGTATATAGTCAAAAGGCACATGCAATATCGCGTTTTCTGTTTATGATTTGAACTTCAGAAAACGAGAATTCTGAGTTGATGAGACTTTTAAACGAGGAAACGCGTAAATATAAAGGTAGGTCACACTGCCTGAATGTTTAATGTTAAAGCCGCATGTTAAAGACACTTTAATGATTTATTTTTTAACTCGATAACTATTTATTGATTTCTTTAATGAACATTAACCACAGCCCTGCAGAAGGAACTTGAAGAAACAAACTCTCAACGAGATAAACTTGAACGTTCTTCAAACGAGTTGAACGGAGAAGCAAAACAAATTCAAAGGCTTGTCAAACAAAACAAAGAAATAAGCGACAGGTCAAGAAAACTTTTCTGAATTTATGAAAATTTACACTGCTAATTAAAAACTTTTATTAATTTTTCAATATATAGATTTGTAATTTTTTTAAATTTCGTAGTCTGAAGAGAACTAACATCCTACTTCACCATCATGAGGGGACTTTGCAAAAGAAATACGAAAAAGCTTGCTCAGACCTTCAACAACTAAAGTAAGTTTTGAACGTCAATAGTTCCTTTGCTTGAGAATAAACATGACTCCAAGCTAAATTTCTAGAAAAAATAAAATTGAATGCACAAGAATTTTTCTCCCCAGCCTATAATCCACTCATCCATCATGAAACCACCAAAACGTCCAGCTAACCACCCGCTATTCCATTCATTCATCCATCTATCCCATATCTCATCCCATCCCATCGAATCATCAATCCATCCATGCAACCATCACTGCATCCATCCACCATCCATTAACCATTTATCTCATCTCATCCATCCATCCACCTATCTATCCTTTAATCAAATACAATGCAATAATAATGATGGTATCAAAAATAATGGTAATAATTTAACGATGTTTAATTTTCAGGATAGATAACACTGAAGTTGTCAAAAAATATCAGAGCACCTGGGATAGATATTACTCCTTTTATGAAAGCTCAAAACTTGCAGAACAATTGGCAAATACCAAGAAAACAGCACTGGACATACAAAAAAAAGGTGTGTTCATGTACTTTGAGGTAAAATGAGAGGCAAAATTATGTTAGCAGACAAGTTTTACTTTTTTTTCTTTAGCAAGTGAAACAGAAGAAAAGGTTAAACAAATGGAAGTCAACCTTATAAGTGCCAAAAAAGAGAAGACAAATATGGAAGGTTAGAAATGTTTTGCAAATTTTGGAAGTTCTATAGGGAAGTGCTAGACCAAATTTGCCTGTTGCTACCTAATTTGCCAATTATTTATCAAAATATTGCTAATACTTTTAAATATTCAGAGAAATTAAAAAATGATTTAAAGTCTTCGAAAGCAGCCATCATCCACCTGTATCCTAATATATGCCATTTAGTATAACAAATAAACAGTAATTTTAGTTATGGAAAATAAGGTGTTCTTGCTGCATTGCTTTGAAACAATATTATATAGAGGGTATTACAGCACGATGCACAAAAGTAGGACCACTTTTAATGTATTCACATACTTTTATGCACAGGATTTTGCTGACAAATGAGCTATTACTTGCCATATTTGGTAAAACCAGACAGCTTCTCATCTAATTGTGTCAGTTTAACGTACAAAATCCCGTGCATAAAAGTATGCGAATACATTAAAAGTGGTCCTACTTTTGCGTGTTGCGCTGTAAATGGGTGTGTGCAGTAGAGATACAAATTTTATCTTTGTGTTGATGTAGTGAGTGCAGCAGTGAGTGAGTGATATCTAACATGAAAAAGTAAAAACCTATCTCCAAGTGGTCATGTAATGTTGTGTTTATTATATAAATGCCAATGAAATATCCATGATCAAGAAAGATTTTTAATAGGCCATTTGTGATTGGTTGATACAAGGGTAGTCATGGCAACAGTGACATCCTCACATGTGAAGGATAAAAATGATATGTAACAAATAGGCACTATATCCAATGAATAATTTTATCAATATTTAATGGTTCCTAAATGAAAAACATATTAGTGCTGAAATATATATTCAAGCATCAAGTGCTGTAAAGCTTGCCAATGACAAATTACATCAAATACAAAAGATGGAGGAAACTAGATCAGCATTGTCTTCAGCTCCTGTGGATCAGCTTCAGGAGGGTAAGTCTTGGCACATGGTAAGGTCAGATAAATTGTTAACATCTGTTGACCTTTTTAAATTAATTACTTATATCATTTCTTAGGGAGGGACCATGTGCAAAGCAAGATGTATAATATTCACATTTGTTGCTGACATCTTCATTACTGATGCAATCATTTTTTTTTTCCTTTTTCCTGTATGAATTTGTCTGCAACATTTTACTTTGCTATTCTAGCAGAGCCTCCTTTAAATTTGAGTTTTGTGATCCTCCCCTACTTTGTACTGATCTCCCTCACTTGCCACTGGTTTGTGACATACAGTAATATTGTCAAAATGAGACATGCACATATATTGCTCTAGGTTTAAAGCATTTAATATTTAACTTTTACAGACCAACAATTAGAATGTGAAATGGAAAGCACAGAGAGCACTAATGGAGAGCTCCAACAGAAAGAAAGTTCAGATAAGATAAATAAAGAAAAGAAAGATTCCTCACAGGAAACTCAAAACCATCAATCTACAGGGATATTTAACTATGCTTCAGAAAAATTCCCACATGATCAGCAATTTTATAATTTGCTTGGGAAAACTCAAGAAAGTCCAAACAAGAATGACATAGAACCAAACCAGAAGGATGTTCAAGACACAAGTGTGCATCAGGATCAACAGCTGACCAGCCAACATTCAATTCTTAATAGATCTGTATGCAGGCCTACAACCACTAATAGTAAAGGATTGGGAAGCTATGGTGGATTTCTCTCAGCATACTCACAAAATGATAAACCATTATATTTTCAATCCTCTTTACTGTCACCTGCAAGAACTAATCAATATCAGCTTTTCAACACTTTTTCTAAAGCTTCTAAAACACCACAGCATTCCCAAAACTGGATGCAAGGTAGAAATAAATAAGATAAATCTTACAATCAATATACTATTAAAGAAATGGTTCACACTTATTGTACAATTGATATTATGAAATGGATGTGTATAGGAGGTTGCTTAAGCACAGAAGTGTAAGAGTAGCATGAGACCAACTGTAGATTCTCATTTCTCAAAATATGCATGGGTGCATGCTTCTTGATCATGTCAGTGTGCAGTTCATTGTGAAATGGATGTTCACTCATGCATGGGAATTAACCAATCACAGTTTGCATTATATTTATATTGTGCAGGCTATGAAGCCAGCATAATCTTATGATTTTCTGTCCTTTGTGATATTAAGTTTGCTAGCTCAGTGTGGCCTGGTCTTAAAATGATTGGACAGAGAACCCCTCTTCTACATTCCACACTTTTGATCTTGTTCATTTGAAAAACCATTTTTCTTATGCATTAATCCTTCAGATTCTTATGCTAAACTGTCAAACCAGAATGTTGACAGTGAAGTTCAAGATAGTTTTGAAAACTCATGTGAAACAGGAAATAGACCAACAGTCATGGAACAATCAAAAATATCATCACTACAATGTCAAGAGCAAACAGTTGAAGAGAGCTCCTCAGGTAACTAATAAGCCCCTATCCCCCTGTGTTGAGGTATGGATAGCACAGATAAAACATCACTGTGTATGTATATGCATTGCTATACTCAACCTTACTGTAAAAGTATAGTGTAATGGCACATTGTGATTGGATGATTCACACAAAAACAATGGAAAACCATTTCAATGTTGTGGGATGTTGAAGCGCTGCAAGCCAGAACCAATTTTCATTATGCAATCTTAAAAAAACACACTACATGGTATTTCCTGTAACTACAGTTTACTGTGTTTAAATCATCAATACAGAAAGCAACACATCTGTGAAAAGCCCTGAACCAAGCTTCAGTCGAATCACTCCCAAGACTCCCTCCAGAGAACCAGAAACAACTGATTTATTCAATTTCACTGAATACAGTGAGAGACTAAGGCTGATAAACAAGTCTCCAGGAGAAGGATTCTCTTACCATAGCAGGCCTATGTTTGAAATGGTTGAAAACATGGTAAATATTTCATTTGGTATAAAAAAGATTATATAGTCATGATTGGGATAGGAAATGTATGATATTGTAGATGTTAAATACCTTGAAGATACTTAAATTTCAAAAATGTTGTTGCACCCAAAAGTGACAAGCAACGAACCAAGACTGCAAAGGATACTGGTAAATTAACCTTGTAATTAATTTATTCCAATAGTTACTAAAGCATGTGCCCTTGGTTCACACCTTTGGTATTACATATTTATTGTGCATGCAACCTCTCATGGTCAATGCATAAATTGTAATTGAAAAGTACCGAATGTCATCTTGGCTTCTTGCTTGTCACTTGTGGTCATGACAATGGTTTTTTTAAATACATGTATACCAGTAATTCTGAGTATTTTGGTTCAATGGTGAGTGAAAGATGAATGGTTCTCACTAGCAATATCTATGTAGATCACAATGCCATGAAGTCCCCTTTACCTTTGAGTGTTCTATATGTGATTTTTAACCTTCCATCCTGGAAATCCTGACTATATGTCCCTGTAATGTTTCTGGTGACAATGAGTGATCTGTTTCATTGTTGTACATGGCCAATATGTATGAATGGTTTGCCTGTCCTCTAGAGTGATGATACTGATAATGCCACTGGAAGCCTTGGTGCTACTCAGACATCTTTCTTTCAGCCATTTTTCTCATCAAGAGCAACAAAACCAAATGTACAGGTATATATTTCAACTTCAAATATCTATGAATCATTTATACCTAAATTGATTTCCAGAGCTGAAGAAACTAGCATTTCAAAACAAATAATATTACAGTAGTTTTTAAAAAAATCATACATCACTATTTTACCTGTAAGTCTTTTCAGAGTTGATGCTGATGTATTTATTTTCTACATAAGTTTGCAGGCAAAGCTACTTTTTTCAGTATGTCTCCTAAAGGCAATCAAGAAAGAATAGGAGGTAATGAAAACTTATTTGTTCTCTTTATATCACTTAATTTCAAACCTAAATAGATATACTATACTCTAGAAGTCAGTCCTAGTTAACCAGATTTCCTTAAGTTTTGTTATCTGATAACAAATAGCATGAAATTAGTTTTTCAAATAGCAAAGAAATAACTTACTATGGAATTGGTTGTAGATTAGATATACATATTCTAGTTATAATGATCTTAAGGAATGTTCACATTGCCTGATAATTCAATTTATTTTGTGGAGTGAGCTATCTATGGATTATAAGATAAAGTGGTTTCATACTTCCTGACATACAGTTCCCAGTCAAAAAAATTAGATATAATACAAATGGGATAAACTAAGCTGAAACTAATTTCTTTCAATGACAATGATTATTAATGACCAAAGATCTTTAGTTTTTGACAACTGATAATTTTGATTTTGAAGACAATGCATTACATGCCTATGGAGGGTGGGTAAGGACAGCTGCTTTCATAGCAACATTTTGGGAACTATAATACAATGGAAAAAATTTTCTCTTTTTCTTTTCCTTTTTAAAAAGGGTAGAGCATAATACCTGTGGGCCCTTGTAAGACTATCTTAATTACTATTATAGTAAAGCAGAGGTAGACATGATGGCTACAAAATGAAATACATGAAAAGCCCCTCACTAAATAAATAATGAACACTCCTTTGCAACATATCCTATCCTTGCCATGAGCCATCTCTATTTGGAGCTTCTTCTCACAGTAAGATGTTATTGTTTCATAGTTCAACAAGGACATCAATTCCAGCTTGAAAAAGAACAGACTTCATCCATTTCCAACACTAACAACCTTTTCTCCACATTAACCCCTGGTGAGGAATGTGGAACTTGCCCAGCTGCAGGGTTCTCATTGTTCTCTGATCAACCTGCTTCAAGCTTAGGTAGTCCTGGCAACAATTCACCAAAATCATCAGCTTTCAGCTTCAATTTTTGTTCACTGCCTTCATTTTCTGCAGAAAAACCAACCAGCCAAAACGGGACATTCAATTTATTCTGAAGTACTGAGCATAAATTTTTACTCTATTCATTCAGCCTTGGATTTGCCATGGTAATCTTTAAATCACTCCTGATCAAACTTCCAGCTGAATATGTGTTGAGTTCATGCCGTTAGTTTCGCATTAACGCTTTCAAATTAAATTGGATTTACAAGAGTATTATAACTTGGAAATTGGGCTTATCAACCACCATGATGTTTCTTAGATGTTTCAAATGCTTGACGCAATCCCAGTAAACGTCTTGCACGTTTTTACAGATAGTCAATGAGATTTGCACATTATGTCCTTTCACATGAGTTGATCCTCCTATTATCTGTCGGTTTGGTGGAATTTGTATAACACTTTTATCCTTAATGTCGTCATTTCCTACTCATCAAGAAAGGAACGGAAACAGAAGACAACAACTGATTGGCTTCTCACTAATCACCATAATTGACCTTTACTTACGTGCTGGGTCGGGTTCCAAACGTCTCAAATTTTATATTTATCAAAACAAAAAATGCAAATGTCTTATCTAGCTCTCCAATTAATTCATAAACACATAAACACTGATCACTGAAATCACCTTAAACCTGCAAGGATTATTTGAGATATTTTTTTTTTTGTTTGTTCAAAACCGCAACTTCATAAATTCCTTTGGCGGTTCGTGAAAAGGGTCTACGCGCGTCCCTAGTATCCGTGCACTAAAATTTCGAGAATGCCACTACTTGACGGGTTTATCGGATGCAAAAGATAAGGCCTACAACCAGCTATCCATATAAATACTTTCAGTGAGTTATACAGTTTGAAATGAATAAGTTCACTTAGATTAATTCCTTTTGACAGCCAGAAAAACGGAAGTACCGACTTTGCCTGACCTGAATAGAAGAGCGTTGTCTTGGGTCTTGGCACGGTATTCTAAATTCTTCCTGAAAGAGACCGCAACCGTGATTCCTTCACACTCAGTATCCTCATACTGTGATACCAAAGGATATTGAAAAGTAAAACAAAACTTTAAGAATAGATGAGTACAGAGTTTATTTGTAAAGAAACGTAAATCTCGCTAGATCAAAAGTAGTGTTGTCTCGCTAATAGCTAAATGTAAGGCGCTGATTGGTTCGTGCGTACCATGTGATTGGGCATTGATTGACGCGTAACCCGTGAAGTGAAGCGGTACTTGGCTCTGATGTTGGTGTGGTTGAAGTTGAATCAAAATGGAAGAAACGAAGGTTATATACCACATCGACGACGAAGATACACCGTATTTAGTGAAACTAGGAAAACACCCTGACGTTGTGACTCTTGGGGACTTTAAAAATGTACTCAACAGACCAACCTACAAGTTCTTCTTCAAGAGTATGGACGATGATTTCGGGTGAGTGTTCAATCCAATGAAAAGTTCTTTATAGAATGTTTATGTTGATCGCACACGCTAAGACGTCTTGATTGTGCTCTAATGGTAACTTTTTCCTACTAACCCGAATTGTAACTTAATAGAATATGATTTGTGGTTGTTTCAAAAGGGTATCGGTGGGGAAGTTGGTTCTAAATTCGCTAGGAGTAGCGCATATTATCAATGCATGTCATAACTTCTATCATGAACTGCTCAGTGCGTCTCGCTCGTGGCCCGCTGATTAGATTTCCTTTGTGTTCTCAAGTATTACTGCTCCATTGCTTGTTTTAGTAATTTGACTTAGTTTGGTTCTCAGTAAAGCTGGGCACGTTTATGTGCAGTATAACGCAGATATGGATTGTTTTTGCGCCGGAGTTGATAGCGTTGCCGTGTGTGTAATCGATACCTTTCTTGCTAATTTCAATGTACTTTGAATTTGCAGTGTGGTCAAAGAAGAGATAAGCGAGGATGAAATGCGTTTACCCTGCTTCAACGGAAGAGTCGTAGCTTGGGTAAGTTAAGTTTTTCTCACTATCCAAGGATCCAAGTCCCTCTATTGTTTTTTCCTCTGATAGCATTAGCGTTTCGCCCAACAGTTAATAACCACCGCGTTCACGTCGGGGCTAACTAGTTGGCTACCTCTTTTCCATCCCATGTAAATTACAACTCCATACGGTTCCTTTACTGAAGCCATTAGTTCTAGGTAATCATATCATATACGGGCTAGATGAGGGGTTTTCGAATAATTACTGATCATAGAATCCCTTTTTGTCTGTATTTACGTAACTCTTCGCGAGTCTGTCTTGTCTTTGCTATTGTTATAGAGCATATCCAGGCCAAAAATGCATTAGAGAGTTTATAAACACAGGGCTCTTTGTTTGTACATTTATTGTTTTTCTCTAGTCGAGTTTTGAAGTTTGTTGGTTAAGTACGGCCATTTCAATGAATTAGTGGGGTCTAAATTTGAAGATTGTGCTTCAAGAAAAACCCTCGTTACCGCAACATATCCTACTCGTTATCTAAACCAACTAGCAAGAGATAATGAAGTTTTCAAAAACGACAGCGACATTTATTATTTATCTTAATAAGAGTTCCTATCGCGCGAACTCCAATCTTACTGTGATCAGATAGTGATCTGCTTTCCCTTAATGTTAGATATGCCTAACGCGTTTAGAATTAAGCCCTTTTCCACGTCGACGATCGCTTTAATCCTACATCAGTATCTGTTGTAGAACTAGTAGACAAAATCAAACTATTTTGGAATTATAAATTCCTAATGATGCAGCTGCGCTGGTTTGATTTTGCGCTTTCTTGTAATGCAACAAAATTGTTGTTGTCAGCAATTGTGTTAGTACGTGTAAACAACCAGAAAATTTATACAGGTAAAGTGGTATGATTATAACATGATCAACATAATTAATGATTAGGATAGTGGGGTACTTGTTTGGTTGTAACACTGTACCAATAAGATAAGAAAATTTTGCTATTAGTAATTAGAATGTGGTCATAATTCACACATTCATTCTAATCCTGACCTAATCTTACTGATTATTATGAATTGTGTTGATTTTTAATGGATTATCAGAACAGGTGAAGAGTTTAGCTTTCCAGTAGACTAGTGAGTACACTTCACTTCACTATGCTTGACTTCATTCAGACCTCTGTCATGAGATAAAGGCACTAATACTAACACCATTACTAATGCATTTGCATATGACTTGCACAGCCATTCAAGACTTAGCATCATCCCTCCTCTTCTTTTATATTCTCTTCAATATCACAAAGGATGGGGCTTTGATAATTGCTAGCTGTCAATCAAAACCATTTGAATATCAACAAGTGCTTGATCCCCTTGAGAACAGCTATATGGGCCCTTTAATTCTAAAACACTTACTTTGGCTAAGCACCATTCTGATTTATGAAGACAGAAGGACAAAAGGATTAAAACTCTCACAAATGTATTTTCATCAACTAACTTTGTGCAATATTCTACTTCTTTTATTCACTTTAGAATGAGTGCCTTTTTCTGTTAAGCAATAATCCAAAAAATAATAACACAAAGCAAGCACTTGCTTCGTGGATACTTAAAATTAAGAAAACTAAAGATTACCAGTTTTTGTTTATAGGTAGGAATCCTTTGAGGAAAGGCAGATAAATCGTTATTCAGTACTTACTGTAATTACTGCTTTATGCTGATGAATTAGCCCTCTAGGACCTTATTTTTCTATGGTAGAGTTCATAATTTATCTTGGAGGGAAGGGGGAGAGAGGGAATGTAATATTTCAATAATTTTAGTTTCTGTTACTCAGTGTATTTTTCCCGTTGCTTCTCATCTGCTAGAGGGCAGACATTAAAAAAAAAACCTTAGCCTTCCTAAGTGAACTGCAAACTCTCCACAGTATTGTTGAGAGAGGTTTTAGAGAGCATGTGTTATAAAGAAAGGATATATTTAAGTTAATAAGAGCATAAAAGAATTCTTCTAAAATATGTTGCTAAGAGGTGAAGTTACTTCTCTGAACTTTAAAAAAGTACATAAAAATAGAAACTTATGTACAGTCATGATCAAGTTCTGAGATCTTCTGGATTCCATTCTTCTATTTTTAGCTTGTAACATCAGATAATAGCAGTATATCTGGGTCTGGTGGAGGAGATTTAGCATCTGACCAACAGTCCATATTATCAACTCCCTCTGACCTCCATGTGCCAGTACAGAGAACTGTTGGAATTGGGGATTCAAGACCACCATCCTTCCAGTAAGTAAATTGAATTGCATTATCATAACACTTGTGTTTTGATTTTCAATATTATGCTGATATTGAGATTTCCTACTTGGTGGCTCTTTTGGTCTTGATTGAATATACATGTAGGGAAAAACCAAATTGACTGACAAGTTTGAAACAATATCTAGTGTGTATAGTGAAAATTGATGTTGTGTTTAAGATATTGTAAACTTTTTGTAGAAATGCCAAGTTTGAGTTTTTGAATGGACTTTATTTATTGTTTGCAATGGTAACAAATTAGAAATTACTGGATTATTATTAATATTATTTTAGTAACTCAATTTGCTAAAAGCTGTTTTCATTTACTGCATTTGTGAGCCAAAGATGTAATAACTTGACATTTTGTCAATATGATTGCATAAATGTATTGCTACATTTAAAGAGCCTGTTTTGATCAAGTTCAATAACAATAGTTTTTACCTGCGTAGATGTATCTAAATTGGACAACTTACTGTGTACTGTTCCTGTCATTAGTGTTTTTGAATTTTTATGCTAGCATTTGTATTGATGAATTGCAGTTGAACACTCATTTTAATTGTGTTCCTCAAGATTGTAAACAATTTTGTATTCAATTAAAAGGTATTTTGAGTTGCTTTGAACTTGATATCTCTAGATTTCACATTCTGAACAGGCTATAATGTTCAATTAAGCTAACAACCAAAAAATATTAATTTTTCTTCTTTTATGAGAGTCAATCTACATAATATAAGATAGAAATTATGAGAGGCTATATTCTACATCATATTTATTGGTTATAATATTTTGTTGTCACTTTTTCCATGTCCATGCTAATTGAATTTTGTGTTTCTGTATGGTCAATAGATAGGTCTTTTGTTTACATTCATTTCATAATCACATCCATGTTCCTCTATTTCCTATATAATTGCTTTCTTTTACTTCCTCTACAGCTGCTGTTCTTTTGTATATTTTTTAAAAATAGAATCCTTAGATTCTTAATGCTTTTATTTGTTGTTTTCATCATTTACTGCTGTAGTAAAATATAGTTTCATTAAAGATTTGTAATCATGTTGGTAATAAAATGTAATAAATAAGCTATACAATTTGTTTTTGTTGACATCATAGGTTTGGAAAATGTTGATGTTATTCAAAGTGAACTACAAAACATGTCATTAAAATATGAGCATATCTCAATTTAAATTTCATCTTGTTTTTATTTTGTGCTTCTATTTTTACCTTTCAATCCATCAAATGTTGAAATTATTTTCCTTTTCATATTATTTAGTATTGAAATTGATTTGTGTCATCAGTAGTCTTTTTAAATTATATATGAAGTGTGTGAATCATGTGCATATATTTCTAACAAAAAGTATATGCTGTGTTACCTTAAGAGCACCAGTAATTAGTTGCATATGAATTGAAAATATGGTATGCTATTGGTCTCATCTTGTGATCAATGGACTTTTATCACAATCCAGTTTTTTCTTCCTATGAGAATTAAAGCTTTTGTTCGTGCATGGGGTGAACTCTGTCCAAAGGGTTTGAATTTGAGACCAGATGGGAGAACCATAAGCATTTGGACTGAGATGCATTATCTGTTATATTATAGTCCAAATGGAGGTCATTCAACTACTGGTGACTTTGATTCTGAAGTAGACTCCACAATAAGCTCCAGAAGAGGAGGATCTAAAAGAAGAGAAAAGCACAGTAATAGGGGGAATGAAGGTAATCATAATGGAAGCAGTACAAGGTACTGCCACTTGTTAACCAGTAGTGGATATGCTAACAAAGAATAGAGATTTTCCATTTCATGTTTCGATTGCTTATTTGTTTTTGTCTTTGAAATGCCATGAAGAAAAAATCAAAGAAAAAATATCTACTAGTAAATCATATGTGTTGATCACATCCTTAAAATGTATTGAGTGATTCAGTGTTCTAGTCAAAACATATATGTAAAATAGAAGATTCAAGATGGGAAAAAGTGTTATGGTTTTCACAGGTAATGTTTATGACCATGATGTTTCAGCAGCACTGGTGGGTGCCTTCATCAGAATACTCATAAGCATTACAGTTGAAAACCATAAAATCATTATTTCTTTGCCAAGCTCATGATCATGTGAATGCCTAAAAAGTACCATGGACATAAGCTGTTTTAAAGTTTAACAAAGGTATACCTTTAAACAGATATTGCTCATGTTTTTTTCATTTATTGTATTCCTTGATTCATGTTAATGGTATAACATTAAAGGCTAGGCAATATCATTTGATTAATATGATCTAACAGTGTTCACATAAAAAATTATGACTCTCTTTCAATGAATTATATAAATATATGTCAATTGCTTGTTTGTGCTTCAGGTGGAGGGCATCCTCGACATAGGTCTGGTCCAAGGCAGCCAGGGGATAGGTTTGATGCCACCTCTACTATGAGCAGTGATATAGAATCAACAAGCTATATGGATTCTTCAGATGACCAGAGCAGGTAAAGAAATTACTATTACATACTGGGTACTCTTTGCATCAATCCAAGTAATATCATCACCTGTATCTTTTATTCTAAAAATACAAGAACTAAAAGCTGAAAGCTCTACATGTAGTTCATAATTTTAATAAATAAAAATAATGATCTCTTTCAGCCCTGATCTTGACCACCATAAAGTATCAGAAAGATATAATCCCACTCAGACTAAAAATATCAAAATATAACCCACCCAGCTGTAATCTGGTATTTAACATGAAATCCTATTGATTGTGGTTAAAACTGATTAAAGAGCTTTCTTTTATGATTAATTTTAAGAAGCTTTTCTCAGCTTTAAATGATATGTCACTGTGGACATAAACCAGATCTTTACCATATTTTCATTCTTAAAAAACTGTATGACTGTGATATTAAGTTTTTAACATATAAATCATTTGGATTTTGAAGTGCTTCTTTGCCCACAAATTTGATTTTTTATTTTAGTGTTTCAAGATTTTCTAGTACAACAGAAGGCTCACATCTCTTAAGTGGTCGACATAGAAGAAGAAGAAGACGACCTAGGATGCCAAGAGTGCAGAGGGTATGCAAACCTTAAAGTTCTCCATTATGTACTCTTAAAGCTAAAAACTGCTTGTTAGATAACTACAGAGCAGTCATTTAAATCATAAATGACAATTTCACATACCATTTGGCTTTCAATTGTTTATGCACAAGTTCTAATATGTTGTCGATTTCAATATTAATTTTTTAAAGAATTATTCAACTAAAAAGGTATTGTAAAATTCTTGATTACTATAGTATGCCTCTAAAATTCAAAAATTAATTCTTAGAATTGAAGTAATGATGCTATTGCTTAAGTGGAACAACCCGAGTTTTAATCTGACATAATGACACCAAAAGTGATATAATTTTCAAAATCCTGTGATTACTGCAACTTCCTTGTCATATCCTTCCCTTCCTTCTGTTCAATTTTTAAATCTACTGCCACATTAGGGCTTTTGTTTAAATGCCATGGCACCAGGAGACCCCCAAGTAAGACATACATGTTATAAACAATATTAAAGCATTATTGAATTCAAGTTATTATTGGCTCAAATCCCATTTATATTTGTCAGTAAGGCTTGCCTTGTGGTTTATCAAAGATCATTGGTCAGATTCTGCTTGACAACTTCAAGAACATAGACATATTTGACTTACCAACTTAACTTACAAGTCGGACATAGTTTACTTGGAGAGATTTTTCTTAAAGAAAATTAATAAGGGGAGAGGTTAATTTTTTATTTTATCAGCATTGTTGTTATCATTGTTATCAGTTCATTAAAAATCTGTTTTTGATTGACATATTGAAATTTTGTCACTGAAAATAGGTTGAAAAACCATGAATGATACAAAAACAATGTATATATATTTATTGTTAGTGGAAAACGACATTTAAAATATTGTTCAAAAATGATATTTTTTGTGATGCAGCTTAATAGATTTTGATCACCATCAGCAGAATCAATCAAATGCCATGTATAATTTTATTTATGAAGCTTTATTTCTTTTACATCAGTTGTTCACATCATAGGTACATTTTTCACAGCAATTTGATCCTATCCTCAACTTTTGAAAAATTCTTTATATACAAAAGCAATTACAGTTTTCTGTTATGAAACAATGTGGGTCAGTCCAAGAGATCTAGGCTCCTAACTAACAAGGATACCCAAAGACCAAATTTGAATTGGGAAGTTGATTTTTGTGGAGGGAGGAAAATTGGAGAACCCAGACAAAAACCCTTTTATTACTCTACTCACTTGTGATAGCAGGTTCAGGAATCAAACCTGAGACCACAGCTGTGAGTTAAGAGACAAAAGCATCAGTTTAGAGATTTTATTTGGATTCTTGGCATCACAAATTTAGTTTTTATTTGTAGATGGGTACTAGGGGCTGACAAGAATGGGCAGAGATATCTCTTTAGTATACCAATTACCATCAAATGCCTTACCTTTTGTCTGAGATAACAAAACCCTCACATTCATATACTTCCTGATGTCAGATTTATATAATTCCTGTTGCCAAGCTAGATGGTTTTGTTATTTACTAATAGCTTATATAAATTGTGGCTACCACTAGAGGAATGGAATGTTTACCTAAATATTGAAGCCTTATTCATTTCTGTCTAGACATCAGCCTTTGTCTATAATATAAAGCTGGTAAAAGTACTATAAGATTAATTCTGTCTGATTTACTCTATAATTAAGCTGCATTTAAACAGGCATGAGTGCCAGAAATAAGTTTCATAAATTGCAAAGATGTGCACAACTGTTTGACTAGTCACATATTCATTCAGACTGAAGTAGTTTTGAATTTAAATGGAAACTAGTGAGTAAACTAGTATGGGCTGTGTCGGTGTGTAATGAATACAATAACCAATAAAAGGAAATCTGTAACACTGTGAAAAAAGAAAAATATACTTAACTTTACTGACATTTCAAGCCTTTGCCCTTCGTCCTTTTACTCTGACGAAAGGCGAAAACTTTACTGACGTTTCAAGCTAAGTTTATTTCTCTTTTTTCATGGTGTTACAGATTTCCTTTTATTAGTTTTGAATTTGCACACTTTGCCATCCCATATAATATAAATCTATATAATGTTAATTGCTTATTGACCATTCTGCAATTTCCTATATGCAGTTAGGTCCAAGTGATTTTAAAAGGCATGTTCATGAAGGCCAATTACTCATACTAAAAAGTTTTACTATGATTTTTATGAATTCTTTTAGAGTTATGAGTATTTCATAGCCTTAAATTGACAAAAATAATGGGCCTTTCTTAAATAATAATTATGTCAATCTCATACTTATGTATGATTTCGGCTGAATTGAGCTACTCTTAAAATGTTCAATTTTCAACAATCTTTTACAGAAGAAAAAAATATATAGCATAATAGACTTACACTCTTACACTTGGCACTTTTTGTTTTTATAGTGTTCCTCCTTCAGTACAATCACAGAATCAACTATGTCTTTGAATATCATTACAGTCACACTAAACATGGGTAAGTAAATGAGCAAGCTTTGGTGTAGGAGACTGACTCTATTCTTAATTTATATAAAATAAATTCAATTTTGAAAATCTGTTCTGTTCATTCATTTATTCTGAATTCTGAAAGTGAAGGGCTAGACTGACAGTGGGAGGATAGCTTAGTAAATCCTTACCACTTTATAGTAGAGCATGTATGTCCTTCAAGTGTAAAAAGTAGGGGCCTCAGTTCCCCAATTCCCTTAGTCTCTGCTTTCCTTGCATTTCCTTCTATTTTATTTTATTCTATATTTTGTATAGTGCAAGCAGTATATACAAATGTATTCACAGGTGACCTAATATTCTTATTTCTCTAACAGACAAAGTGAATTTCCTTGGAATAAGCATAGTCGGACAAAGTAATAAGAGAGGAGATGGAGGAATATATGTCGGATCAGTCATGAAAGGGTAAGTTACAAATGAATGAGTTATAATATATATAATATGTATAAGGACTAGTCATAAACTAGCAGAAGACATAAGAAGTGAGTGACTTATATTCATTAAAGTATCAAGTGATAAGAAAGACTGCACTCTCAACTGAAGGAAAGTACATTTAATTTTGAAAGATATCTCTACATTGTTGTGTGAGCTCTAACAAAATTTTCATTGTATGATTATTTTCAGTGGTGCTGTAGATCTTGATGGCAGAATAGAACCTGGAGATATGCTATTGCAGGCGAGTACAATGTAACACTACTGTTTGTTGAGGCCATTATACCTAAAATGAATAAGTTGCTAATGGCCTTGATGACAGTAGTGTACAATATAGGCCTTCACTTGTTTTTTATATTAAAGTAAAATGTAGGGTTAAACGTTTACTGACGAATTTGCTGATCTATTTACTTTGGTTAGGTTAATGATGTCAATTTTGAAAACATGACCAATGATGATGCTGTTAGAGTACTAAGAGAAATGGTTCACAAACCAGGGTAAGAAAATAAGTTTTCTTTCTTTATGTTTATGCAGAATCTACATGTATGCATGTAAAAAACATTTTGCTCTTTTTTATTGATTGTTCATTTATTTATTTTTGCTTTCAGTCCCATAACCTTAACAGTAGCCAAATGTTGGGATCCTACACCAAAAGGTTACTTTACCTTACCACACAGTAAGTATTAAGTGTTCTTCAGTGATGCTTATGCTTAGTATGTCTTAGTACTTTAAATCTGTCCCTTTCTGGGGATAGAGGGGGAGACGTGTTTGCTTTGAAGGAATGTAAGGTTACCTTTCTAATGTTGAGGGGGGGGGGGGGGGGGGGGAGAAAGTATTCAAGTTGTAAACATAAAGTGTCAATTCTTAATGTTAACAAGGTTACTTAATAATGGCAAGTCCAGTTTGCAAGTTAAATGTGTGTGTGCTTTAGGATATTGTTAGTAGTGTAATTGTATCTAGTACAGTCATTTTGACCCTTGGAATCCACAATGCAGCATTCATCTACAATTAAGGTCTAGGGACTCTTATTAGATGGTTAAAATAAGAAAACATCCTGTTGTCAACTGTGTTCAGTAGATGATCTGGTATACTCAAGTGGATGTCATCTAACCTTTAGCATGTCTGATCTCTTAACAAAATGCACCTTTATAAGATAGTTTTCATAACATTTGTTGCCCTGGAGTAGTAGAGGTTCTAGAAGACTTGATCATTACATGTAACATATACAAGGTTGAATGTTTCACTGCTTGAGAAGGGCATACAGTTTCAATGACACTAGTGCTAATGTCTTAACAGAAGGTGATATTGTTTTAAGCACTGTAACATACAGATGACAGAATATATGTTATCGTATGCCTTGTGCCTTTCGTTCTAATGTGAGACTGACATGCAACGTTCTGGGGTTGAAATATCTAATACTACTGATCATCTAGTTATAGCTGTTTGTGTAATACATAGTTCCTAAATAGTGAAGATAATATTGTTGATATTTGTTTTACCAGGTGATCCAGTTAGACCTATAGACACATCAGCATGGGTTCAACACACAACTGCAATGAATCGTGAGTATGAACCTCTTGTCCTCATAGTTAAAGGCTCTCAATATCATCAAAGACTGTTATAAAATTCCTCTTTTGCCGATCCAGAGCACAAATATCTGAATTTTTGAACAACTTTTTTTCAAGGAGGATATCATTTAATTAATATGCCTCATACTAAAAAATACCTTGATCTCTCACCATCTGAGTTAAAGCTGCGTTGATAATATAACATTACTATCGATATTTCTTCATTGTTTTTTCACCTATCACTGCTTACATTGAGTGTTATGTAGTCTATATGTAGACCCCAGCATTTCCTAAAGCAGTTCAATTTGGGGGACAAAACAATAGAATTTTATTCTCCTGAGAATCAAACACTGAAAATATTCCATTGTTTTGTCCTCCAAATTGGACTGCTTTGAGAATCGCTGCAAGGGGTCTATAGGTATAATAAGGTAATATAATGATTTTGTATAACTGTTGTTTGATTTCCATGTTGTAGAATTCGCTGCTCAACAAGCAGCTCAGTATGGCAAACCCCCAAACAGTCAGTCTCTAAGTACAATGACATCAACGAGTTCATCCATGACAAGTTCATTGCCAGAATCAGACAGTGAGTACCCCACATGGACATTAGTTCATAGTCCATGTGGACAATTTACAAATAAGTTATATTTATGACATGTGTGGGGGGCGCGATGCGCTCAAAGCATTGTTGTTCAAAGTTGCGCTACCTCTTAGTTTCATGCTTGTGCTAAACTTTTTTTTACTCGTGAGAAAGTGAATGAAAAACTGTGAAAGATTACGTAGCACATAGTGTAGACAGGGTAGTTTTCGTATGTCTATAAAACATCACACGTGGGACTGTTACGGTACGAAATTGATGACTCTGCTGAGCCAATCACAGCACACGAGCTCATTTAATGTTCATCTAATGACAATGCTTTAATACGGTCATGTCATGTCACGCCACGGCACCCACGTACCATGTGCTTTTCACAGTCATGAAAAAATGACCTATAAATGGTTTTGTGAAGTGAAAACTTGATGGGGGATCGACCGACGACCATATGCTGTAATCGATCACATTTCTATTTTTCTGTATGCTTGAACATAATGGAACAGGAATTTGCTACTATTTATCAAGGGCGTGGTTCTTTAATGCGACCATATGCTTTTACATACCTACATCTATTCCAAATGGATAAACAAAACAACACAGTCTTACTTACCTCTTTATACTTTAGCATTAATCAATCATCCCACGCACAACGCGGTGTCCTCTGTAAAACCGTATTATGATAACTAACAATTGACCGATAATCGATTAGTCAACCCCTACCAAACGGCATCTTGTGTAATATGATCTAGCTGACTTGATGCGATAAAAACCTTAATCTCTAAACCACCAAAGAATGGGAAAGAAATGTTATACTATGCCCATAAAGTTAGACTACTGCGATACCTTAATCTTATGTTAAGCTCGCATTGAAACCAATACTTATATCATGTTCCGTAAGACTGTCATTTTTCCCATGTAGGAAAAAGGAAATTGAAAACTCTTGAATTTATCATTTAAAATCTGGTAGGGAAATAACTTGGATGAAAATTACTATGCAGTTGTTTTCCCATTTCAAACATCTTGGATTTCTTGTTTGAGTCCTATCCACATTCGTGCATTAACAGTAAGCAAAGAATAATACGTAAGGGGATGACACATTTGAATAGAAAAACATACAAGCAAACGATATCCGCACAAACTTTGTCGGTGCGGGTACCTAAGATCTGTCTGCCGGAGTCCAACCCAGTATCCATGCGAAACATGGCATTGGAATCTAGAACCCCAGGATAAACGTAATCCAATTTAGGTTTGTGTGTAATCGACCCCAGACAGCTCATTTTACATTCTTTCTGATGATTTATTGACATCAGATTTAATTCACTTCATTAGTAACAGAAAATCTGATTCCTTTAAGTAGGATAAACGAAGAATCCCGACGACTCCATTAGTGAATTCGTTAAGAATAGATATTTATTGGGTTATCGAGCTAGAGCGACCTTTTATCTTTCACTCTTGGATTATTAATGTGCATCAGCTGTTTAGCAAAGTTACTATGGAAAACTGTGATAATATGTCACTAGTGCATTCTCATTCGTGACATTACGCTGGTTCAGGTTCATATTTAATCACAGGCTTTAGAAGACTCTAGGCGTGTCTTCTAAACTCGCGTGTCAGTTTGAACGTTTTCCGTACGTTTCCTCGGTTTTCCGCGTAAAAGCCACTGAAGACTCTATGTACACAATAACTAGTAATAGTATCGTATTTAACTCGTATCTTGCCCCCTTTGTCAATTTACAAGGGCACTGACCAATTAAGACTATTTTAATTTTATTACCTTTGATGGAGCAACCCCTTTAGTGATGACAGACACTATTTACCCTGGTGTGGCACGCAGGAGACATTGCTTTTCTAACATTTATGGTTTCATGTTACTAATTGCACGGCAGGTTCTCTTCTGGATTTTATTGCAATTTTGACTTCCTTTAGATAACATGCCTTAAGTCTTAAAAGTTCCTAAGAAAACAATTGCGCATGTTATGATAATAGATACATACACACACACACACAAGTGAAAAACACGCACCACAAAACCGGATAACAACCGCAGTAACAGCAACATCAACCACCACCAGCAACAACAACAATAGCAAAGGTTAGGCTGCTTTCCTGTCGCAGACTAGATATTCGTTATATCAGTTCCTGCTATTCCTTATTACTTTTTTCCGGCAAACGGCCTTCATACCGCATAAATTGTAAGACTAATTCAAATAAGGTCCGGTTATTTTGAACAATGCAGCTTTGCGCACTTTGCGCGCTTGGCTCTGCGCTCTGCTGGTTGGTGCGCACTCAAGTAAACTGATTTGACATCATTATCACAATATACTCTCGCCGGTTAACTGATAAACTAATAATATCCTTTCATGCCTGTAATACCTACTTTTTGCTAGCAGGATACACTGAAATAGCCGAGGGAGAACCGCTCACTCTGAATACAGATATGGTTACAGTCGTTAAAGCGATGGCAGCTCCTGACTCTGGACTTGATATACGGGACAGGATGTGGCTGAAAATTACTATTCCTAACGCTTTTATAGGTAAAAAACAACAATAATACTATGTGTATGTATACGTTGTGTATGGTAATGCCTAGGGATCCGTGGTAACAGCTTTATAGGCCTAGACCATTTTGGCAATAAATAAATAGATAAATAAAGAAATGAATAAAGAAAGAAAGAATAATTTTTAAAAATTAACTCATGGGACAGCATCTATCTGAGGATCAATCAGCTGGCGCTCAGTTAGTTGTGTACAACTTTACAAAGTAGTTGGAGATTTTTGGTTTCACCTCTATAAACTTTGCTTGACTTACCGGAGCACTGTTATGAAGAGGGGGGTTAGAAGATAACTCTATTACGTAGAAATAACGTTATATACGTTATTTTGTGTGTTCTTTTGCAGGTTCAGATGTAGTAGATTGGTTGTATTCACGAGTTGAAGGGTTTGCCGACAGAAGAGAAGCAAGAAAATATGCCTGCAACTTGTTAAAGGTACGAGTTTTGAGAATAAAACCATCTTAAAACGCTATTTCACACTTTCGCATTAGTAAATCCTGGACCCGCCTTCGCAGCGATTCTCTTCCTAACCACCGAGATAAGACAGCATTGATTTCAGCACGTATACCAAACTGAATGCTATAGCTCTGATTTGAAGGGCTTCCTACTATGTGCAATTCATGACAACATTAAGCTGTGTCAAAGGTTTCCATTTGAAAAAACGCGTCACATCGGATCAAAAGGGGCTAAGACGGAGCCTGAATTTGAATATTCTTTTTTGATTGGAATGTAATAGGTTTGTTGTGCTATGCTCCATGCCTTACAACCTTTCGCTGTGACAATCCTTTTTTAAAATATGCACAGCTGTAAATAGCATGGCGACAGCGCGACTACATTTTCCCATTCATAGGAAATCCTCTCGGCTAATCTCATTTCATTTTGCATCACAGGCTGGATACATCCGACACACAGTGAATAAGATAACCTTTTCTGAGCAGTGTTACTACGTGTTTGGAGATCTCTGTGGAAGTAAGTCTCTGACTATAGATATCGCTAGACATACTCATCACAATCTTTATAATAAATCATTAATACCTGTGGAGGAAATTAGCATTAAGGCATGTTTAAACTGAATTTTAATTACTCCCTTGTTTTTGAAACTAAATTTTGTTCAACTTTACAACCTTTTTCTTTCTGTTACTATAAATGCGCAATTAATACGGCTTATTCTGAAACTAAAGGCTTTTTTTCTTGTTTCAAAAAGTTTTTCAGTTAGTCAAGTTTTCGCAATTTTTGAGTTGATACAGTAGAGTAGATTTCGTGTGAGTGCGAAAAAACTTCGGTACAACCACTTCCGTGTAGGTGTCGTGACTTATCGCCCCGTGACTCATCTGTCTGATTGGGAGATTGCGTTACCTTGCACTTTGATATGGTAAGCCAAATTCCTAGTGACAATTTCACACTCATACGCAATCTACTCTAATGTGTGCCTTGTTTTCTTAGTACTTTGGCTGATGGTTTGAATCTCTGTGCAATAAATGGGTTGTGTACAGAGGAAGAATTCCTCTGTAAACAAGCCTTATTGCATCTTCATTTCATCTTGTTCATACATAATATGTGTCATTAAACTGTGATTCAGTCATCCTGTAGTCTTTTTTCTTTCTTTTGGGTGCATTACAGATCTTAGTCGTTTACAAAACCGTAATTCAAATCCTTGTTCTTACAGACATGGCAGCGTTGAGTTTGACAGAGCATGAACACGAGGGAGACCAGGACACACTGGGTCCTCTCCCTCCACAGCAACAAGCTATTCCATGGATGACTGGAGGACCTCCTGCGTATGGCTACCACCAAATGCCTTCATATCCACCACCGATGCCTAACGACTCCAAGACTGTAGGCTATGCCCATTCTTTCTACAGTGGTACAAGCGCTCACAGTGGAAGTCAGAGCCCACACAGTGGAAGTGGAAGCTCAAAACGCGGCAGCGAACGAGAACGTGCAGGCGATGATCATAGGAGCAGTGGTAGCAGCAGTGATCGTAGTGGTAGCAGTAAGGAAAAGGGCAGTAGCCAAAGTGTCAGAAGCGAAGTTACTGCACCTCCAATGGCACCCTCAGCACCACGCCCTTTAGATCAAGTACCTGAAAGCATTGCTTCAAGCAGGAACAGTTTTCGAATGGCAATGACGAACCCTTGTGAATACTTTGTGGATGTAATGTGACGAGGTACTTTATGGTACTCAACTTCACTCTGCAGCTGATCTCAGCTGCTCAGCTGAGTGACAAGTGTACTGGGTACTGCTGTTGCGCCGACCCAAAGAATAGTCACTAACAGAGAATTGAATGAGGGTATAACGTGATGTAGTACAATAGATACAAGGTGGAACGAGATGGAACCATGAAAATGGCTGTTATGGCCAGGCCTGAGGAGAGTTAATGTGAAAGGATTTCTGTCGTATGGATAGATATTCTAATACTCTATTACCCTGACGTGTTTAACAGTTAGACGTCCGGGACTTCGACATAACACGATGTCAGTCAACAGACACGAGACGCTAGAAAATATCAATATTTTCAATTTAAGTTTATTTTAGTTCTTATTGCGTTGAGCATTATTGCATCAGTGGACAGAACAAGTGGTTTGTTTTAGATATTTTTATTATAGGCAATGTAAATAGTAGCAGAGTGCGATTCAAGGAGTTCATTTATAAGTAGTATAGTATCATTAGTATATACAGCGTAGATTTTGTATCAGTGGAAATCTTACTGTTCTGAGGCTCTAAAATGGCTTCCATATTTAGGTAAAAAATGTGATTGGATAGTTCGCGTTTTTAAGATTTTGGATTGGCTTATTAAGGTAGATGTTTCAGAGTCGCTTTACATTATAGTTCCCGCTCATACCAAATTCAACGCAATTCAATTTTTCGGTTGGAGTTTTTGTGGCTGTTATATCTAGACATCCCTGAATGTCTATCAGCCTTGCTGTGCTTGCTTGTAAGGGTTTAAAGTTACTGATCAATGAAGTTAACTGACCAAAATGCATCAGGATGTGTGACGTATAGTGACGTTTTAGAGTTTCCCGATATGTAGATATATAGATGGACTGAATACCATGTATAGTATAGTTAAGTACGAATATAATGTATCTGAGCTAGACCAAATGAATTGGTGTATGTATGTGTCCGCATTAGAACTGAAGCATTTCATTCGTACAGTGTGGATTTCATTTGGCCTGTTTTCTACATGGTAAGAAAAATCCTATTTTCAAGGTTTTGAGTTTTAATTTTTAATCTTTTCCTATAGGGATTAGAAAAAGGTATTTCATTTCCTTTTGACCACCTTCAGTGTACGTTAAAATTTGTAAATTTAAATTCTTTATGGTATTGTCAGATATATTGTGAAAAGTCGAAAGCAAGTGTAAAAAAAAAGTTAATAAATATTATGAAACTTTTTCTTACAGTAATTTTAGTGCGGGAATGAATAGGCGGGTTTGAGGGAAAAGAACTGTTACAAATGGTCATTATAGACAATCATTAACTTCGGCGGTCGCGCAGTATATTTACTTTTTACGTGCACTCGACAAAAAAGCAAATGTGATTTTCAGGAAAAATTATGTATCTGCGTAAGAGAATCGTAATGCTGCTAACCTCCACAGGTATTAATGGTAATAGTTTCACGGAATCCTTTTGAGGAGACGAAGATTCAGAGTATCTTTCAAGATGGAGCCGGACTGCATTATATCCATGCTATTCCCTGCTAAAAAAAAGGAAGAAACTTGACAAAAAAAAAAAACCACCTATAAGCAAATTTTTTGTATTTCGGGGGAAAAAAAAAAAGATTTTTCATTAAAACGATTAGTTTGTTTCCAGACAGTATGAGTTTCGGCAGCGCATGCGTGAGACTCATTCCCGACAAGAACCTCTGTCTTGCTCTCCGTCACGATTTAGGACTCTGAATTTTAATTTAAAAACTCCGTATTAGCAATTGTATAGTGCCTATATATCGAAAGTGGGCTATTCTGAGAAGGGTTTGCCGTACGACTTCCATATCTGGATGTACACATAGAAGGCTCTCATGTACAGATAATGATGACAAGAACTTAGAAAATTTTCAAAGACCCTAAATCATTTTCAATTAGAAATGAAAAAGACTTTTAGAAATATAATGAAGATTCGATCCCAGCACCGTATGCATTGCCTAACCCTATTATTTACCCTAAACCTAACCATTAAGCCATGAGATCATTTCGCTTGAATGAATCGGAATTTTTTGGGTATTAATAGAACGACATACATATTAATAGCCACGTGTATGTACATTTGATGACATAATTAATGAACCTTCTATATGTACCTCAGAGCCCTGTATATGTACATCCATATATGGAAGTCGTACGATAGACTCTACTCGCTATTCTTGAACTTGCCAAGAGTCCTTCATTGAGTGACGGAGTTCAAGTGGAGCACAGGCTCAGATTAAACAATTTTAGTCGAACTAAAACCGTTCAAATTTACGACCCCTGACTCCAAAACATATTTCGAAACGACAATCTACACCTAAATAAAACAGAGTACTATATGAATTTCTAACAAATTTATTAGTTTAACAATTTTGCTCCTCTTCTTCCCCACCCCTCCCCTCTTGAAAATAAGATCCCTAAAGATTCCGCTGACACTATCCTGCGTCGCTTGCGGTCGGTCTGCATTTTATTTGAAAGAGGAAGAAAAAGCTGAAGAGCTGCCCTGCCCTGCCCTCCTCCTACGCTGACCACCGGCAACTAAGTCTACGCTGACACCACCATCTAACGGCCGCCATTGCGAACGCAAAATCTGGATTAAAAAATAAATTCATGTTTTAGGCGGGTTCTATCTTAATAAGTAACGATGTCAGAACAACTAGTCCTTTTTCACTCAAATACCACTCCAAGTCTTGTGTACCAAGATTGTGGTCAGATAACGCTTCATTTGTATCTGTACAGCACGAAGATGCTTGCCCAGTACTGTAAGACCCAGGCCTCACACAGACGCGAAACGCAACTTGAGCCGAGTACGTTTTGCCTGTTGTTACATCACGGTATCTGAGGATGATATAACGACACATCAGTTACAATTATAAATCCATTCATTCGTTCATTGTAAATTTGTTTCGTACAATTTGGTAGTCATCCACTCTTCGTGCCATCGTCTCCACTACATATTGGGTTTTCTGAAGAATATGTATTCTGTGTGAGGGTAGTCTTCTTCGCAGCCGTTATTAGTATCGGAAATGTGAGGAACCGAGCTTTTCCTAACCTCAGCTCGGACTGTTGGATCCGTACACATTCTACAGGAAACCCATTTGCGGAGAAGTTATGTGAAAAATAAACGACAATAGAGAGAAGATGGATGGGCTAAACAATTTAGTCAGTTTTGAAATAGAGGTCTATAAAATCATACATCATAGAGAACCAACCAATAACCTAAAAACATTTTGTCACGTGACACTAGAAATACAATTGTAATATAATTGATTACTGTGCGACATTCTCTTTTCCAGTTTCGCAGAAAAAGGTCTTTACAACGTTCTTTGAATTTTCATTCACTCTTTTGAGAACAAAAACTTTAAAAACTAAGCGATGTTGGCAAACATTTTGTCGCAAAAAGAAAAACATTGGACATTGGAAATATTTTGCACAAAAAACGCTTTTCATTAGGTTTGAAGGTGAATTCGTTGTTCAATGTAGTGACTTGAAAAGTTAGATTTGCAAAGGTTAGCATTACATTAAATATTTCCGTGTAAGGCCTGGCTTCGAACCCAGTCTAGTAGAACAAATGAACAATGAAACCCTAACACAGTCGACTTCATGACTTAAAAAAATGATGAAAATTATTAGATAATAAATAGATATTTCTATAAATTAATAAAAGTATATTTACGATTTAGTCAAGTAGTTAAAGAGACAATCGTTCGCATTCAGACGTTTTATAAACATACGAATAAATATACAAAAAATATTTTCAAATCAAACATCCGTTATGTATACCAACGGTAGGGCCACAGGGAGACCACTTGATTTAAAGTGAGCTTACAGTGGTTGGTTATTCTTTCAATGAAAGTTATTTATTTTTATACGAATAGATTTAGTGAAGAATTTAGGAAAAAATGTCAACTCTAGCAGAAAAATCTGTAAAGAATAATATATATATAATACTATGTGTGAAAAATTAAAAGAAGTATGAATGGATTGTTTTCTATTGCTATCAATTATCGATTAAACAGTGAACAGATTAATCAAATATCGATTGACTTACGGATGAGTGGGGGCTTGTTTTGAATACGTCACACACATCACTGTGGGCGATATCATTAACCGAGGCACGTCATTTTCTTTGTTGGAGTTCGACTTGGTTCTACGGTGTCCCCGACCTGCATCTAAAATACGATATTATTGTCATTTATAGCTGCGGCGAAAAGGCTTGTCTGTCATCTCTCTTCGTCCCACCGATGTCATCATTACCTCCAAAGTACTACACCACAATATGTGCAATTGGAGTAAAGGGGGCTTTCCTCCATGGAGGATGGTTGGAAAAATTGAGGGGGCTACGTTATCTTGAGAAGTCTTGTAGGAGGGGTTATTAAGTTGCAGAGGTGTGAGGCTGAAAGTATGACTGAAGTCTTGGAGGTTGTAGGGGGGTTATGAAATTTCTAATCTCCACAGACAGGGGGGTAATGAAATGTTTGGCCCCTCCCATTCCCTCCGTCATAGTAAATGAAAGCCCCCTATCCAGGCTCTGCGAACCAGAATGTACTTGAAATTTCAAACTTTTTTCATACCTGGCATCGGTAGATCACCCAAATCGAGAATTCTTCTTATTTTACCAATTTGTGTTCCGTAGAAAGCCACATGCCATTTTTCAAGCACTTGCAACGCTTTTGTTCTTGGAGGAAGACTACAAATGATAATAATCAAAATCATTTCAACCATGTTTTCAATTGTAACATTATAAAAAGACAAACCTTAATGTCTTATGTACTAGTCAATTGAAACCCCCGACCCCCAGGAGAGAGCGGGAAATTAACGCGGCGAGACCGGGGATTTAACGCGCATTTAACACCGTGGATACGGAGAATTCAACGCGCACTTCAACAGTATTAACAGCAACGACTTCAACAATTTTAAGTCCTGGAACAGGGAGAAAGTGCTAAATTTAACAGACTACGTGAATGTTAAATTCCACGCCCTGTCCCAGGGGTCGGGGGGTCGGGGGGGTCGAAGATTTCAATTGACTATTGTATTACATACCCAAGTCCAAACTGACACCATCCAAGAGGTTGCGCATACCTCCTTGCGGGCTCACCGCTGACCTCATATTGTTTTTCTCCCCGTGCCTCGTGACATGCCTGACAGTAGCATATATTGAGCTTTGATTCTTGATTAAAATAACCATCTAGAACAAATATAAAATTTCGGAAGATGAGAAGCGGTGCTTGATTTCTCCACATGTATCCCATACTAAAAAAATATCATCTCGAAAGTATGCTGAATAACTCAACCAAAAAAAGCAGATTTCGTATGGGTGTGACAAATTCACGGTGCGGACGTTTGTCCGTGACGTCGTGTATCAGCATTCTGATTGGAGGAGCGACGGATGACGTCAAATCCGTATAGTGACCGTGGAGTGTGCCGCGATGTTTCTCATACGAAATCTACACTATCTTGGAAAACTTGCAGAAGCTCGAACACGAGATAAGGAAATCAATTACCTGGTATGGCGAGACTAGCCTTAAATCTGTCACACAGCTGCCTGTAATCACAAGGCTCCTTCTTCTGTTCTTCTATAAAAGAAAATATCTCAATTTATTCCAATGAAATGAAATGAAATGAAATGAAGTCTCAAAAGAGAGAAAAAATGGGAGAGGAAGAATATTATCATGGTGCACTTCGCATCAAATTACACGATTCAGTTCTTATGATAACGAGGCTGGAAGGGTCTAAATAACGAGGGTTAATGTAAATGCACACACACACACAAAGAATAAACAGAATAAAAAAATTCAGAGTTACCTGATTCTTTTGGAGTCTTGTCCTCGTCCTTCACCTCACATCTCGAATTTTCCGGGTCAGCGGGAGTTACTATGGAAACCTCCTGACAACAGCCATAAAGGTCAACAACCACGTGACGCTTGGCTGGTAGGGCCTCTGCCACCGCGCCTTGATCCTGATCGTTGATAACTATGTGAAGCCTGGAATCCTTGTCGACCAACAAGCCTACGGAATCTCCAACATGGAGGCGATCCAGGCCTGGCTGAAGACCTTCAAATACCTTCAAACAGGGAACGGGAATTTACGATTTGAAAAGAAAACCAAAAGGCAAAGAGAATGGAAAAAATAGAACCAGTGGAGCAGCTTTTCGATGATCTGTTTCTGTAAGATTTGAAGTTCAGACAGCAAGAGGAAGGGAGATTGCGTAAGAATTGTCGGTTATCGCCAGCTTCATGTTATGATGTTTGATCATGCAAAGGAAAAGGGAAAGAGGAGGTTGGGGAGGTAAGAATGGTAGTTGATTCATGAGGAAGGTAAATACCTTGTTGCCATTAATATAAACAGCATTATTAACTACTATCCATGGACAGATCTTCATGCAGTTCGATATGGACGGTAGACAGAGGGACTCTGGGTCCTGATCTGTGATGCCGATCATCAATGAACCTGACCAGCGGATATCCAACTTAGTTATACGAATCTGAAACACAGAAGGGGACGCAGAACAGTTAGAAAATTAACTAAAACATTAGAGTTTGGTTCGTAGAATCAGTTATAAAGGAACTTCGATGTAAGGCACCCACCCATCCTTTTACTCATTCATTTATTCATTTACCCATCCATTTACTAACCCATCTTTTTATTTAATCCTTCATCCATTGAATCATCCCTTCTTCCCTCCCTCCACTCATCCATCCATCCCTCCACTCATCCCTATCTCTCTCTCTCCCTCCTTCCCTCCCTCCCTCCATTCATTCATTCATCCCTCCCTCCCTCCCTCCCTCCCTCTCTCTCCCTCCCTCCATCCATCCCTCCCTCCATTCATTCATCCCTCCCTC
>WUAP02163894.1:0-17413 GCA_015163945.2 Stichodactyla helianthus | reverse complement strand
AAGAGGCCCCAGAAGAGACTTCAGAGGACGCTCCTGAGGAGTCCGAAGAGGCCCCAGAAGAGACCTCAGAGGACGCTACTCCAGAAGAGGCCCCAGAGGAGTCTGAAGACGCCCCAGAAGCGGAGACCACAGAAGATGCCCCAGCAGAAAATTCTGAAGGTAAGCGGATCTTATCATTAAAATCCAATTTCTCACATAGCCTTTATATTCATTCAGTTAGGACCTTGAAAATATTCTTAAATTCTTATAATTCCTAAACTAGCTGACAGATAACTAGATGATTTATACCATAATACACGAGACTTAATGGAATTTGCTTTACTTTTAAAAGGGACTCGTGAGTTTTTTCTGTCACTAAAAAGCTTTTTCTGACTCTGATCTTTTTATACATTCCTTAGTACATCTACATATATCTCATATTCGTATTTTAAACTTATCTTAATATTTATATTTTTTGTATACTCTATATATTTAATTTAATAATTAGATATTTAGAGATACATATTTTAGTTCTATTATTACTTTCTTTTTCCTTTTTTTCTTTCTTTTTTTTTTTTTCCTTACTGAGTAACCTGCTTTCAGATCTTTCCCCTTCAGTTTTCTTTCTTTTATATTCTAATTTTTGAGCAGTAGAAACCATTAAAGTAAAGTATAATACCAGCTCCATATACACATATATTCAATTAGTTTATATTTATAGTTTTCGTTGCCGTTGGAACGAATCAGGGTTCAACAGAGCGTAGACTGAGTAAATTATGCTGTTTAACTCGCATTCATAACATTAAGTTAGAATTCCAACATACTGCAAATTATTTTGATAGTTTTAATTTGACATTTAACTTTGAAGGGGATATCTTCAAATAACGGATAGAGTGGTTTTCATTAACCCGTGAAACAAAGTGTACTAATTAAAGTGTAATAAAGAGTAGTAATAGCCTTACTTCAGCCGATTATAATATCTTTATCCTCAAAATACTATGTATATAATAAATACAGAAGACGACTTTCATACAAAATTTAGATCCGTATCGTATAATTAGTCTATTAGTTACTGACACGAATGCAAGAGTTTTGGTTTACTGTTGGAGATCTAAAGAAAATGCACGCAAAATTTGCATTGGCTTTTCTGTGGAGTTTTTCAACCTATTTATTGCACTCGTTGAAGAATCAGATCAAAATTCGATAGGAGAATTAATTTTAAAGTTTGATTAATCAACTCAATATTCCAATAATGAAATCATGAATGGAGTCTAGAGGGGTACGCTTGAGCCATTTTGACCTTAATATTATCAAAAGAATTAGCATTGTTTTAAAGCAATATTTAGATACTAAGTTATTTTTAATTACAGATCCTTCAGAGATAGAAGAACGCCGTTATCGAAGACCATATTGTAGGCGAAGACGTTTCAACCCTCTAATCTTTGTATGCTGCCGAGGAAGGTTGTACAGAAGACGACGAGGCTTCCGATGCTGTGGTAGGAGGTATTTGAGTGTCTACCGCTATGTTTGCTGTCGCGGCGTTGGTTATAGGAGAAGACGAGGCTTCCGATGCTGTGGACGAAGATATCTGAGTGTCCGACGCTACGTATGCTGTAATGGCGCCGGCTATCACAGACGTAGGGGCAAAAGATGCTGCGGAAGGAGGTACATCAGTGCTCGTAAGTATGCCTGCTGCCGTGGGGCTGTATACAAGAAGAAATACTTCCACAGATGCTGTGCACGAAAATACATCAACGTTCGTCGCTATGCCTGTTGCGGTGGTGTTAGATATTTGAAAAGACGTGGTTACCGCTGTTGCGCAAGGAGGTATGTCAGGGCTAAACCAGGATACTTCTGCTGTGGATCAAGGTATGTAAAACGCAGGAACAAGGTGTGCTGCAGGGGCCGAGTTCACCGCAGAAGGAGGTTCTACCGCTGCTGCGGACGATTCTACGGACACCGCCTCAGGACCCAATGCTGCAGAGGATTCCAACATGTTAGAAGAAGGCTCCACAGATGTTGCAGACGTGGATACTACCACCGTCGTACTCATATCTGTTGCAACGGAGTTATCCACCGCAAGCGTCCTTTCCACTTTTGCTGTGGCCGAAGATACCATGACCGCCGTCACTTCCGCTGCTGCTACGGCCGTCCTCTCCCAAGGGTCATTTTCGCATGCCGTCCAGTGAACGTCTGTCGCCCATACAAAAAGCGTCTTCATTGCTTTATTGGCCGCCGATGCGTTTTGTTGAAGCCTAAATGTCGCCGTCGTCCCAAATACTACGGTTAAACCGCTAACTAACTGATCGACCAAGGACCGACCGAACAACCGACCAAACGATATATATCCTACGAACAGTCTAACGAAATCGTTTCGAACATATAAATCAATCAAATAATTTCTTGTCAGTTGCGTAAATCGTGGAGTTAAGCAAGCGAAAACCATTTGTTTTCAATACTTTCTTAATATTCAAGTCAATAAATTGAAGCATGAGCATTAAAAATTGATGTATTGATGAGTTCTCTAGTAATAATAATCGAAATTCCACGTCCCTTTCAAAGATTGGTGTTCATTTTTGGATAATATTCTTAAGTAATACCCCATTCTAGATCTTAAAGTCCACAGGGAAAAATATATTTTATTTATTTAACAGTTAAGGTCCGTTCCTATTTCTTGGAGCGTTAGTAATATTTTGGACGCGTATTGTGTGCAGCGAGTTCTATGGTCAGTTTGGCTTCGAAACAGATACAAAATCCAAGACTTCACGGCTTTTTTGACGTGGTAACAAGAAATTCAGAATAAAGCCAAAATTTAGCGGTATATTTATTATATCATCAACAGAGAATCCTAGCCTCCTCCGTAGGCAAGTCTCGCTTTTTGGGGTTCCTGTGGGGCTTCCTGTGGAAAATTAGGGGAGATAGATGACTAGGGGCGAAAAGTCGTCCTTAGCTTCTCGCCTCCTAATTTCCACAGAAACCCCAAAACGGGGGTGTTTCGTGCACTAAAAGGACATATGGGATGGAAGGGGTTCGTTTAAGCATTAAAACGGACCAAAATACAAATATATGGACTACATTTTAAACGGGGGGGTTCGTCCGAACCCCCCAGCCTACGGGCCTGGCTTGCAAAACTTGTGAAAATGGTTTTTTAGGAAGATTTCGACAGCTGCCATGGTAGTTCTCACGTTGTAGGGGGTTATGAAATTGTTACCTTCCACAGAGTGGGGTATATATGAAATGTTTGGTAGCCAAGGCCCAAAATCTTTTGACACCCCCCCCCCCCCTCTTGGAGTTGTGCACTTCAATGTACATAAAAATATTTCCAAATAAATAATTAAGTATGTATGTAAATTATATGAATACTTGCTTATGAAAGCCGCTTAGTCCATCTGTCTACTTGTCTGTTTTTGCTCGTTCGGTCGTTTTCTTGCAACTCATTCGTTCACAGTATTTCTTTATAGTGTTTATTTTAATTAAGTTAATACACTATTTTTCCCCATTTTAAAACATTCAAGATAATTAGGCTTTGATTTGCCTTAAGGTAAAAATTATCCCAGATGTGCTTATATATACAAATTTTATCCACATATTTTACAATTAATTGATAAAAAAGAACTAGGAGCGCGACGGATTTCATTGACGATAGCTTGTGAACTCTCCCTTCCTTAAGTGTCCCTACTTCATACACACTCTACTCTATACTCCTACCCCTACCCGATACTCCCAAAGGCCCTGGAAGGCCTGTTCACAGGCTCTTGTACGGTGACGCGCGCTCAAAATTCTTGCATTACCAAATTTTCGATTTTCGCTGATTAATATTGTTTCATTTCTCCATTTTTTTTCTAACCCCTTCAAACAAGGGGAAGGGTCCGATCAGCCCAGCAGCCGAATTAAAAACGAATAAGACCAAACACTATAACTAGACCTAATGGTGTTCACTGGGCAACCAGTAGTCTCTTGCAATGACAGTCCGGCAGCTTTGCAATACTTACAGGTATCCCCCATTCCCGATCCCAGAGCCTTTTTGGACTCTACCAAAAAGTGGCACTTGTTGAACCGAGCGTGCCAACAAAACCATGAAAAGCAACCAAACAATCAACCTGGAAGTAAAAACCTCGTACGGTTCTTGAATTCGTACAGAGTCCTTAATTTCTCGGTAGGCTGCGAGCAGAGGCCTTTTTCAGCCCTTCCTTATAGCTCCCCTCTAACCAGGTGATCTCGCTACGAAGCGCACAAAGGATTATTTGTCAAAGCCAACAGTTCCTAATACCAGGATCAATAATAATGGAATTTATATAGCGCTTATATAAAATTCTAAGCCCTTTACAATAATACTAAGAATAATAATTTTAGGATCAATACCGGAAAAATATCTCAACGAATCCACTGGAACGACAAATGAACCTCGAAAACCTCGAAAACAAACCATAAATCTCTTTCTTTTGTAAAATTCCATCTCGAAAGACTCCATTTTTAGATTCATAATGGAGGTTTTCACGATGCGACAAAAATGATTCTATTTGGAAGTGCGCTTGCGAGATCACCTAGAACCTACCGCTTAGCCTTACGTGGTGGTGGTGTTGGGGGTTGAGGAAAACTGACCTCTGATCGCAGGGAATTTCTCAGCGTAGACCGAAAGGAATGCGGACTCTAAAAACGAGATTTCACCCTCCCCTCCCCTCCCCTAGGCTTTTTCCCGATCATGCGCAATAACATTTTCGCAATCGCCGATGTTTTGAACATCGGATACTGACAGTTTACTAAATATGTTTGACCTCTGCTATGATGGAGATTATCAAGTAAGCCAAGTAGATAACTAAGAGGTAGATACCATACGATCTGGATATCCTGAAGCCCATCAGTGGGATAACGATACCAGACGAAGCAAGGCTAAGCGTCAGAAAACTTGCCGATATGATGTACTGGTGGAAGCGGTGTGGAAGCTGAAACAAAACCGAACAGGTTATTCAGGTCATCAAACACTAGCAACAACTCAAAAAACATCGTCCAATGTAAAAAAATTCAGAATCCGAAATGTACGGAAATGTGGCTTTTAGCACCCAGAATGCAAAACTTGGAATCCTGAATCCAGCACTTGGAATACTCCAGTTTCGAGTTCTCTTTTGCTCAGCCTCGAAAATCCGAAGCATTTGTATTGTTCGCTTATATGTGAATTCCATACCTTTCCACGGACTATTAGTAAAACTATAGAATATATTACACGCTATTGAGGCTAAGGCTAATCAAGAGAGAACTCGAAACTGGAGTATCCGGCAACCAGAAAAATTTGGCCTTTGGAATCCGAAATCCAGAAAAATTTGGCTTTTGGAATCCGAAATCCAGCACCTGGAATCCGGAATACAGCACTAGAAATCCGGAATAGAGCATCATTCCGGATTCCTTTACCATGGGGCGAAAAACAGCAACAACTTGAACAACCACCATCACCACCAGTGTGCCATGTACTATGTATTTTCATTGGATGAGCTGGGTGTAACAGTGGTTTTGTACGCTGCGACTGGTTCAAGGGTTGTCGTCAATCCTGTGCGGTAACGTAGCCTTACTGAGTGAAAAAAATCGGTACCGCATTGACAAATTCTACCCTGTCGCGACGGCAAAAGTTCTTTTTTAGTAAATCGCTTGGCCCCTATTTTCCCGTCGTTAATTACTTCAATATATGTCTAGAGTAGATTTCGTATTAGTGGGAAACGATGCGACATATTCTGTAGCTACACTCGGTACTTTACCGTAACTACGCGTTGTGATTGGATGATGTTTTATGGAAAGCCATTGAAAACAATGGGAAGCCATTTCAGTGTTACTGCATACCGTACCGTGTACGTCCTGTAAGTCAGTACTATACGTTGCCCACTCATTCGATAATCATTCTTATGGGAAGCCATTTCAGTGTTACTGCATGCCGTACCGTGCACGTGCTATAAGTCACTACCGCACGTTTCCCACTCATACGAAACCCAAAATTTCAACATTTGATTACTCACACGAACACTATGACCTTTTTTAACAGACACATACGTACAAGAAATTCCAATTCCCAATAGCAGATCTAGATCAACTGTTAAGGACTATCATTTCTAACATTGGTAACAAAATCGTTTATAGTCAGCACTATGTATCGGTAAGAAGTTTGAGTTGCAAGTAAAAAGAAATGAATGAAAGGGAATAAAAGGGAAAGGCTGGATATGGTCATCTTTTTATGAAAATTTGCCATTTCAAGTCTCATGCTTTGTCAGCATCTTGGAACCCCTCCCCTCCCCTCCCCCTCTTATTACAGCCACAGCTGTCATTCCTAAGGCGTGAGGCATCTAAATAATACTAATAAAGATACTGAGCATGGGTCCCCCAAAGCAAGCAGACGCTGCCATGTTTGGGTAACCCTGTCTAGCCATTGCTGTATTGGAAACAAGATCTGAAATGACACGGAAAATTGTATTACTTTCACATTTGTTTCAAAACTGGTTGTCCTTATGAATATTGAATGACTAAATATTGCATTGCGTTGGCATTTAGTTTAAGGTAAAAATAAAGATGACCAATCTTTATCAAAAATGAGATATCTAGGCTACATTATGTTAAACATCGATTTACATGGAACCTTAAATCAAACTCTGCGGCTGATCTCAGTCAGGACATGGCTAACTCACACATTGAATTTGAATTTAGCATGAGGGGTGTGGGGTTTTGCGGAGGGAGGGAAACCAGAGAACCCAGAGAAAAACCCACGAATCAAGGAAGAGACCAAACAAGAACTCTACTCACATGAGATGCAGAGTCTAGGAATCGAAGGCCCCAGAGGTGAGAGGCGAGTGTGCTACTACTAGGCCACCTTTGATTTCCAAAACATGTTGGTGCGCACCTGAACAGCTTTGGCTTTCACAAAACCCTTGTTTTAATTAACCAAAGCCTCCCCTTTAAATAAATCAGTTGCTAATTAAATAGGGGAATCATATTTTTTTAATATTTGTTGTTCACCTCCAATACTGTTACCCCAAGCAAGAAATGTCAGTCCCAGAATAGCATCACTCAGATGAAACACCACTCCAAAAGTCTGAAAATAAATGATAAATAAGAGAATGACAATGTTACACCCATTTTGATAATAAACTGACACAGAAGTCTGGGTGTGTTAAGGAATGGTCGATGCTTAGTGTGCATAGATCATGTTCTGGATGCATTTGGATGGTTTGGAGAACAGTCTGGTGGCTAGAGTTGCTCTCAGCTCCACCTCTAGCAACTCTTATGCCACCATTGTGCTCTCCCAACTATCCACGTGCATCCAGAACTACTTTTACACACACACTAAACAATGAGCATTCCTTAACTAGTCAACTTTACCTGGAGTAAAATAAGAGAATGACCATTTTGATAATAAACCGACACAGAAATCTGGGTGTGTTAAGGAATGGTAAATGTTTAGCATGCACAGATCATGTTCTGGATGTACTTATGGATAGTTGGGACAGCAGTCTGGTAGCTAGAGTTGCTCTTGGCTCCACCTCAAGTAACTCTTACACCATCCTCTAACACCATCATGCTCTCCCAACTATCCATGTGCATCCAGAACTACATTTATGACCATTTATGACCATTCCTTAGTAAACCTTATTAACTATGCTTACCTGGAGTAAATTCACAATTTCATTGGCAGTGATATAGATCCAGATGACCGATACAACAAATGCCAAGTATGCAAACATCTGACAGAAGAACAAAACAAAGGTAATCTTAATTTACAACTTTCATAGGTAGATAGGTAATCCCCAAGAAACACTACTTGCTTTCTATATCACATTTTACTGCTTATAACTTAAGTCACATCCAACTGAAAAGGCTAGGAGGGCTTAGTCAGAACTAAACACATTAAGAATAGTTTATTTGTTGGGATGGAGTGGTGGGTTTTAGCGGCACTAACAACAGGGTTATGAAAGGGAGGTAAGTGTATTATTCCTGGATAAAGGTGGACACATCCTAGTGGCATACTGTACAAATCTCACCACCTCCCTCTCCTCTCCAATGGCTCCTTACCCAGTGAAACCTTGGTGGCTGGTTGCTTGTTGTCAGTGTAGCAACAAAGAGTGCAAGCAAGACTCCTAAACACAATGCCAGTGCCCATACTGGAAAATGGCTGCCAACTGTAATTGTGCCAGCTGTACAAGGAAAAAATTATTGATAAACAAATGTCTGAGTGAATATATGTTAAATATGATGTAAAGTATCAGAGGGATAGGGTGAGGGAGGGTTGATGTAGATTAAGAGGATGTAGTGCTCAAATTTTCCTACTCCAATCAGTCCTCACATGTTTTTGTTCATTCCCTATCTCCTTTACATATGAGCATGAAAAATTACAGCAAGCAAAAATCATGGAATGAAATTGATGAAATCTTCTTGACCAATCACATTAATAGGCGGATATCAAACTTTTTGCCATGTTGCAACATAGCACCATGCCAAGTGTCCTGGCAAACCAAGGACAAAAACACCCAAAACAATTTATAAAGACATGTTTCAGCCTTCTCAGTCACTGTCAGTTTATTGAAGGTGAAAAAGTGTACTGAAACAGCAAATGTATTTGGCCTTCAATATATTTTCTGATGACAGCAAGATGCTGATTAAGAAAAACTGCAACAGTCTTGGAAGGTGTTCTAAATCTTCTTTTATGTTTTAAAGTAATATCAAGCAAAGTTTGTGGTACCTTTTGTTGCCATGACAATGAATACTGGTCCTGTTATGCAATGAATCACATTAAGCCATTTGTTCCACTTCTGATCTGGCTCTGTGTAATCGATGGTAGAAACTGTCAGGTTTAGAAGAAAAGTAGCAGGTGCCTGATTTTAAAAAGAATAATAATCTTTTCTAAGCAATCACCACTGTGTTGCAAAATCAATATGGCCTGGAAAATCAAGCCAAATTGCACTGAATTTAAAACAGAATGACACAATAGTGTCTATGCATGTTAGAAATGGCCAATCTCAGTCAATCAAGATTGAGCTTCTGAGGAGATACAAGGCTACATTATTATAGCTATGGTGATGAGTCCTTTGCAGTATATATAACAGGAACACATTTTTTTATTGTGTATAGTAGTTCCAGTGGGCTGACCTCCCCAAATCCAGGATTTTCCATTTATCTATTATGGATGCACAGCCCTATATCCAAAGATCAGGGGTGGATCTAAGGAAGGGGTGCAGGGGATGTACTACCCCCTGAGATACAGTCAATTATGATTTTATATAATAATTTGCTTTTCGTGCTTGTGAGTCCTGATGGTGCACCCCCTCAAAAAATCCTGGTGGTGCCATCCCTCAAAAAATTCTGCAGATGCACCCTCCCTTAAAAAAAACCTAGGGAGCATTCCTCAAAACAAATCCTGTGGGTGCACCCCCTTAAAAAAATTCTGGGGGGTGCACGCCTCTCACAAGAATCCTTTGGATGCACCCCTCTCAAAAAATTCTGGATCTGCCCCTGAAGATATTTGCATTCCCTTCTGTAGGGATAGTGTATTCATGTTTTCTGGAACTACACGGTGATATGCCTGAATATAATCCTCAACAATAAGTAGACACATGATATTAACCTTAAACACCATAAATATTTTGTTGAACAAGCTACTCTGCTCCCAGTCAGAGCATGTGAAAGGTAGTACACCATACAATAACTTCTTTCCTGGGGGGATACTTTGAAGAATAGTGTGCACAGGCCTTATCAATGGTTCTTTCTCACCTGCAGGAATATTATCAAATGATTAAATAAGCTGGCATCACAGTTATGATGAAATATAGCTGTGATTACAGCTGAGGCCAGGACAAGATAATCTTTTGCTTTAAGAATCATTCAAGTGAGGCTATCAGGTCAATACAATGCATAATGGCTCATTTGCATCTAATCCACCTGCATGCAGCCGTAATAACAGCTATTGGAGTATGACAATGTATAGAATGTAGTTTGCTGAAGTCTTTTGTTAAATTTGAGAATAGTCATAGTCCTTTTATGAAGATAGTGAACATGGTGCATTATGGTCTTGCTTGGATACAAACATCTATTGTTCATCATGCCTTATATGGTGTTGCTTGGACCAAACCTGGACCACAATGCACCTTGTTTGTCTATCTCGATAAAGGTCTATGGTTCATTCTTCTCTGTCAGCTCCAACGATTAGGCTATAAAACTGAATATGAAAACATCCACTTATTGTTAATGAAAAAATATAGTTTTTTTTACATAATAAATGAATCAATCAATCAATCAATGAAAGTAAGTTAATTAATGAAAAGGAATATATGAAAAGATATGGACAAAGTAATCAACAAGGTAATGAACAGTCATTTGTGAATGGTACCTAGTTAAACAAGTGAATGAAAGAAAGGATGGATAGACAGACAAATGGAAGGATGATTGGAGGGATGGATGGAGGAATAGATGGATGGATGGATGGATGAATATGGATGGATGGATGGATAGATGAATATGGATGGATGGATGGATGGATGAATGGACAGACTGACAGACAGACGGAAGGACAGGTGGTTGGATGGATGGATAAATGAGGTGGATGGATAGATGGATGGATATGGATAGATGAATAGGAACTAAATGAAGTTAACATGCATCTGTCTCAAATACACGCACCTTCTTGACAGGATTCCACCAGGGAAGATGTTGAAATGGACTGTGATCCCAACACAGATGAGATAGCTGTATTTCCACTAGGGATGACATTAATGGATCTCTCTAAAGAAATAATGATTTCTTATGAATATAAAAAAATTTTTCACTTATAACTTCTATGTGAATTCATATCTAATGATTTTTTTTGTGGGTTGGGGGGGGGGGAAGGGAAGGAGAGCAGGAGGGTCACTCTCTGCCTGGGTTAAAAAGTATGTCTCTTCAATGCTTAAGAAATTATTAAAGGGCATCTGAGTACTGTTTGATTTAAACAAAAAATCCAGACATATCTCCTCAATTAATGTTTATGCCACATTTGGGACATTGTGGTCATTAAATTGTGGTTGTTCAGCCACACTAAGTCCTAAATATGGACTAGAAATAATGGAAAGTTTATAGTGCTTAGAAAGGAGGTTATTCCGGGCAAAAGACCCTTGGAAATAAATTTGGAAAAATTAATTTCCGACCTCGCTGGGATTTGAATCCATGACCTTCAGATACCGACACTCTACCAGCTGAGCTACAGGTCAGACTGGGAGCAGACATATTCATATTAAGTTCTAAATAATATGTAAATACAAAGGCAGTGCTAAAATAATTTTAAGTTAACTTCTTAGTGTTTCCAGCATGGTCAGGAACTACCCTAACCCATTACTTCCTACACCACAGACTGGTGCTGCAACCAGCTGGAGAAAAATATTTAAAAATTATGATAAACTATTCTAATTGGTCACCTGCTCTTTTCTTTTTCTTCCAGTATTGATACACATAGCGTCCAACAATTACTACCATCACATAAACCACATAAAAAATAATCAAACCTGAGAACAAGAACAAAGATCAACTCAATATTTAGTATTTAGTCAATTAGATTATGAATATCTACGAGAGAGGCACATCAAACCCTAGATCAGTTTGGTCAAAGTGATGTTCTCTCCCACAACTAATAGTAATATATAATAGCTCAACATGTTCTGAAATGCCCCCCATATACAGGTTAAGGAAGGGATGGGAGACAGGGCCTATGTTTTAATGTCCTTATCTGAGAAGACTTGAAGGTCTAACCATTTGCAGATGTAATTTCAAACTTTAAGGCAGCACCTTCTACTCAGTTATTTTAAGACCTTAAGTGTTGGTCCAGCTGGGGCTTGAACATGATGACCTCCTGCATATGACAGACTGATGCTCTACCAACTGAGCTAACGAGGTGGTGGTCTGATATTACTCCCACCATAAAAATCAGCAATGAACATAGTGTGCACCCATCAGGGAGTGCATGTCAGTAGTAATTATCACCCTTTTAAATTTCTTCCAATACCAATTATGACAAAGATTATGTTACAAATTATTGATCATCTTAGCACAGCATTATACCTATAGATTCTAGTGTGCTGAGTTCTTGATTGTGAAGAGCAAATGCCATCCAACCAACAGCACCAATATAGAACAGAATATCCCTAGTGAACGGTCGTTGTGTGACGCTGAAACCATTTGGTGTACACAGAGAAATACAGCCTACAACTGCTGTAGTTACAAACACACCAGCACCTAGTTTTTGAAAGAATTTCTCAAAATTTAGCAGCCACTAAACGTGAATTTTGATTACCAAGCTATGGAATAGAATATATAAAATCAAATGATACACTGTAAGATTGTGCAACAGTTCTAAAAAGAACAGCCAGTCAGTCATCAGACCTGCCTGATGACCAATATAAAAAATATGTATTTTAGCTTGAACAAACATAATTTCATGCCAGAATTAGGCCAACAAATGGTGTCTGGTGACCCATGGCCAGGCCATTATTTTTAGCCCTGTGCAAACAAAGAAATTATTACATCATTTTCTTTGATTAGCATTTAAAGAAAGCAATGCATGAACAGGTTGGATAAAAGAAAATGACTGACCAAAAAGTGCCTCGATTCCAAGTTCAGCAGCACTTGAATCTCCATTTGAGTGAGAAAAGGCAGCAATTGCACTGAAAATGTCTGGAGCACCATTACCATATGCTAAGAATGTTACACCCTTCATATTCAGTTAAACAAACAACTATAGGTTGATGATGGCATTTAGGGCACAGTGCAGGGCTGAATCCAGGAATCAGAGAAAGGGGGGCAGAATTAAGGGGAATGGAAAACTTCTGTGTTAGAGGAACCTAGTCTATGATGAACCAATGGAGGTCTGGGGATCCCAAAATAATAATAGTATGTTATAAACTGACCAACTCTGTTTATACCTTGAAATTATTGCACTCTTAAAATGGTTGGTTTGGGAATAAACTATAATTGTCAACATTATCTGGACAGGATAATTATCATATGGCACTGATCAAAATTTTTACTATGCATAGATGGGGAATTCCATATAAGGGTATGAGGGTACTACAACAGTCTTCATTAACAAACTCCATATGCAGGGCTGGGTATTTTGTGGGAAATATTGTACTTGAATTTGTGTGAATGGGATCTTTTTGTGCAAACTGGATTTTTTGTGCAAAACAACTTATGTGCAAAATGACTGGATACCTCATAGTACCTCTACATAGGATATGAATTTGAATCATCACTATACATTAAATTACCATTTAAGCCCAAAAGCATATGCACGCATGATTTCCACCGAATTACCATGGTAACCTTTGGAATTTTACTGAAAAAGATTGAAGAACCATACATGTTTTGAACTTCAAGAAGGTAAAAACCTCAAATTTTGCACGGGACCCTATACATTTTATGTGCTTATTTGAAAAAGCTCCTAAAAAATTTATGTCGTATCAAAATTTTTCAAAAAGTTAAATATTAAAACTTATGAAAAAGCCAAGGTTTGTACGAATTTCTGCTCAACTTGATGGGACATTTTCCTAGCACTGGTTGAACAAAATATGCCATATCCAGGTATTTTCATCTTCTTATCTTACAGTTATTCATGTTATGTTGTGGAATGATATACCAAATACTGTCCAAATATTGTCTTCGTACATCTATTATCTTTTGAGCTTTAATTTTTTACCAACTCCCTTCGGCTAATGAGATTTTTGCTGCCAAAACTTATAAACACCTATCCATTCAAGCTTGATTATCTCAAAAAGTAGTTCGGGACACCCTTTTTTTCTGTTCATATTTGAAATCAGCATTAAATTTCTGTTAAAAATGATGCTATTTTTAAAAAAGTTAAATACAATATCTAATAGTAGCCAGTCACCTTAACTGAATCTATTAATTTTCAAACATAAATGCTTTGCACCAGTCAGTTTATTTAAGGATTAAATGATTCAAAGGATACAGCAACATTCTGGCTCATCTTTAAAGTCTTAGAAATCACAGCAAGAGAAGGGCAAAAACTGAAATTGAGAAAAAATATAAATCTAGTCCATCTAAAAAACATCCAAAGCTAATCCCTCTGCCTTCCCATAAAAACGGATTGATTCTAGCAGTCCTTGAACAACTGGCTATGTCTTGTGAGACTTAAAAGCTTCTCTTGTATTTATCCACATCCTGCAATGCCTCTATTACTTGATGGACTCATGCTAAGTGTTGACCATCTCTTTAATATACATTAAATTAAATATATGGAATTAAGCTGTATTTGCTAGATAACTTTTTATTCTGGACCTTGAAGGGCAGCACACTTTGCTTTATAAGCAACAACTAATTATCCTTCACTGTTATAACAAAGAGACCTATTAATTTCTGGTGAAATGAAATATATTTTTTTCCACCATGACAAAAGTGCTCCTGTCAGTACTATATTTAATAGATGAAGTTATGCACCTATCAATGTTAAGCCCAAGGGGGGAACCTCAGACCAGGGTGGGGACTTTGAATTAAATTTAATTTTCTAGGTCAAAGTAGCCACACCAGCGGACAAAATCTGAAATCCAACTTCCCCACTACTACTCATTACAAGTAAACTAAAGGTAAAGACACAAAAAATTACACTCAGAAAACATAGTTTCTAATACAAGCAAGTAAAAACAAAATTATAACAGCCTTTATTGAATTTCACATGACTAGCTGTCTGTAATCATAATACCATAACAGAAACTCCTATTGTTTATAGTCTTTCAAGACTGGCTGACAATCTGAAATGTAGTTAATGGGTATTTTAAATGTTTTTACTGATATATAAAAACAGCAAACTACTTCAAAGTTCCTGCCTTTGATGGCCTGAGCAAAGAATCCATTGAAACCAACACTGAGAGTATGCAAAAAACTGGTTACCAGAGTATTCCTGAGACAATTTCAAATAGCTCCCCACATGGGGGAAGAGTCTCATTCAAAACACATCCCCTCCTGGAGCACTGTCCTGAGGTTCCCCCCTCAGGCTTAACATTGATAGGTGCATTAGTCACAGGTCTACTGAATATTAAATTCACTCTATATGAAAAGTAAGGATCATATTTAAATTACCAGTAGTACAGTGTACATTAAATCCATAAAAATATAATACATGTAAGCAAAATATTTGGATACTCACTAATCATCTGCTGTGACACCAAGAACAACAAATAAAAATATTAACCAAATAACCTAAAAATTATTACACAAACGTCAATAAAAATGAAAGGTTATACACCAAATGCAATAATGGGCTCCAATTAGAATTGATATTGTTCTGGACTGACTACAGTAACTTCTCATGCATGTGAAAGCACTTTTGTGTTTCCACTTGAACATGAGACTAGTCAGATCATTTGGTGTATGTTTTGTTATGTCTAGCTTATTTATTTGTATGGAGCTAGGAAAAAGTGGCAGAAAAATGCTGAAACTTGCTCCAGACATTGGCAGGAATTAATTTAAGACACATAGTAAGTTATAGTTATCAGTAAGTTCATTCTAGATTTACACTAAGAATCAACAATTTGAAAATTTCAATACATTGTCCTATACTTATGAGTAGCTTGGGCTACCTTTGCTTAGAGTAGGAGTACAATTTATGTAATGTATACAATATGAGTGGCAATGTTGTATTGGATATACAAGCTTGATCCGCAGGCGAGAGATTGTAGATCCAATACAACATTGACACGAATATTGTACATTACTTAATGATACGTCTAGGTTACCTAGATCGTGTTTGACTATAATTTTGAACATACATGTGAATTTGGCTGAGAAAATCAGCCTTAAAGTTTATGCAAATCACAGGCAGCCCAAGCAATGTTTTTGTGTACAGCTTGCAGTAAATGTATGTGGTTGATCTGCTATGATACGAATAAATATTTATGTTTCATAAATCTTGACATAACTTTAATACTTTGTCAATTAGGTCTTTACTAGCCACTGTACAAAGTTTGAGCTCGATCAGATGCTTATTTCCCGAGATTTTTAATTTTTGCTCTTCCCCTCATAAAAATTGGTAAGGCTGGAGACTCCGGCCCTTACCAGCCACTACCAGCGACTCAAAAACGCCTAAAAAATGAACATTTCACTGCTTTTCTGGACTTTAAACCCAAGGAACCTTACAGAATGATAATTTCTCCTCCAGAATACACTTACAAATTGTCTCCAAGTCAAATATGAAGTGAAAAATTCGTGATTTTAGAACGATAAATACACTTCTTCTTGTGCGTGGACCGTTTCACATGCACACTTAACTCTGATTGGTCGATGGCAGGATCACACTGTGAAACAATCAGCCTTGACCAATCAGAGTTAAGTGTGCAAGTTATGTCAAGATTTATCAAACAAATATTTGTTCATATCATAGCAGATCAACCACATACATTTACTGTAAGCTGTACACAAAAACATTGCTTGGGCTGCCTGTGCAAATCAGGATGAATCTGTATCAGATATACAGACTCCTCCACGCTTGTGATTTTCTATTGTTTTGGCCTCATTAACTACTCATGAGTATTATAATTATTATTTATTTCACTCTAAATGTGATTTTCTTAAATTAAGTGAATTTCTTGTTTCAATGTCCTCAGGTAAGTATGATATTATGAATTTAAGTTCTTAATTCATATTTAAAGAGAGATGTCTTAAATCAAGCAATTTCATGCTTCCCTGAGGACACAAACAAGAAATTCACTTAATTTAAGAAAAATCACTTTTAGAGTGTACCATATAATAATATTAAACAACTTACCAAAATAAAAAATGCAAAATTACGAGATAGTGAACAGTAAGGAAGGTAAAGATACTGAATGAATCCATCAGTTAGTTGACAGTCAGGTGTTGTTTTGATGTAGTGGCACAGCAAGGAGCTATTGTACTTTGAGATCACGTGAGAGCACTGTGAGGGCATCAAATATACAAATTCGTTAATGAAGAACGTCGGAAACCTTAACTTATATACAGTTTATCAGTTCTTTTTAGAGGACATAGGACAAAAAAGAGACAAAGTAAGAAAGCATTGCCAAAACCATCTCATAAGCTACATTTTTAAAAGATAAACATGAAAAAATAAAACAAAAACAAAAACAAAAATGAACTCTTGAACTGAGTCGTTATTTTTAAGCTTAAGTTAAATATAGGTGTCGAAGAAACAGAGAATACTTGACCTTGTTGTAAATAAATTTAACGTACCTCAACAGACTCTTTAGGCTTGGAAGTCGAGTGTTCAAAGGTAGCATTAAACTGTTGAAGAATCCCTCTAGAGTGCCAATGAAGAGGAGTGAACTTGGTAAGCTTAAAGGAGTTCAAAGAAGAACCATTCTCAGCTGATGGATGAAGACGACGAAGGGTTTCGCGGATGGAAATTAAAAATACAACCACAAGTATTGTCTTGAAGTTGAATAAAAAACCA
>WUAP02163783.1:0-24522 GCA_015163945.2 Stichodactyla helianthus | reverse complement strand
TGGATAATTAGGCGGTCTTCTTTGATGTAATTAGGTTCGGCTCATGGAAAGTTCGACGTCTGAAACGGGCCTTAGATCGCCATATGCATGTTTGATATAATAAGTGGGATACCTGTGGTATTACTGACATCTTCAGTAATTGTCATAGTACTGACAGATGGCCGTATTTTTTGCGTATTAAGGATTCCAAGTAGCAGATAAAAACAAATGGTTTTCCATGAATATATTTTCACCTTCAATGTTGTAATAATTATTATTTAACCCTTATGTATTGGTTTGCTTTAACACTGTACCAGGCAATGCTCCTTAGCATTCATCCACCAGAAAGTAGCGATAATAAAATGTAGACCAAGGCTCTACATACGTATTTCAGTAATTTCATGCGTCAAAGCTTCTGCTGAATCGATTCATCCGTATCTCTTCACGATTATTAGATTACAGGCAAACGATTCTAAGCACATTGTTTCCGAAACAGATATTCTGGCTCAAGACTAGCTTGTACTTTCATTAGTGAGTTGGCTATTATTATCACGTACAATGTAATAGATTGACTTAACTCACCTCGAGCAAGGGTTCCAAGGCACACGATAAACAGGGCCACGAAATTCTTACTCAGTAAGACAGATACCATGGCTGCTGATATCATCGATACTACTACAGTGACTGTGGCCTTAACCAACGTAAATGCTTTTCTTTGTATAGAATTATAGTTTTATTTCGCCACACAAGTCGAAATAAGAACACAATAAGAACAATAGCTCAGCACAAAAACCTGTGTGGACCAACTGACTGGCTCATTTCCATATTTGTAATAATAGAATATTCATAACCCTGTAGATTTGGGGCGATCACGCTGATTACCGCGGAAATACTGGGGCGATTATGCGACTTTCAAACTGATCGGCTTTGTTCTGTTTGGTTCGACTGAGTACCTCAGAAAATAAGAAGTCTTTCTTCAAACGACTTTTTTTTTTCCTTCTACATTTCGAGCGTGTTTAACTTCCGTTTTTATTGTGATGTTAATTTGCCAACCATTTTAATAGCAGGTTTTGTCACAATGCTTTGTTGGATGATCAAATAGATTTTTGGGTGACAATTTACAGCACGACGTGCAAAAGTATGACCACTTTTAATGTATTCACATACTTTTGTGCACACGGAATTTTATACGTTAAACCGACATATTCGCTGAGAAGCTGTCTGGGTTTACCAAATCCGTGCATAAAAGTATGTGAATACATTAAAAGTGGTCATACTTTTGTGCGTCGTGCTGTAAATGACAATAGACCTAATTCGCTTGGGATTTGTTTTCCCAATAGAGGTCACGTGTCATTCCTTTGGGACTTTTTCCTTTGTTTAATGGTAACGCTTGAGAAGATACATTAATATGGATAAACCTCAAACAAAGAATCGTATTTCCAAGAGTTCTGAATTGGGAAAACATTACGCCCAAGCGAATTAGGCCTATTAACCGAAACATCGTGCCCCCACCTATTGCTCTATAACGACACGCCACACAAAATAATGTACTATCATATTATTTATTCAGTGCACTTAATCAGCCTTTGTATCACGTTTAATACACTTGTTTTCGTGCTTTTTTTCTCCTTGCACTGCCGTAAAACGAGCCTTGAATCCACGCGCAGAACTCAGATGTGAAGCCTGGAAACGAATGTTAGCAACATTGCTTGCGATCTTTATGGGCAGCGGTTTAGTCATACCGTAGTACTTTCCTACTTAGTTTGCATGTTGAGCGTCAAAGACAAGCAGATAATCATAAGCACAAGTGACAGGAGAGTCATCAATGGCAAAATCCTCGAACTCTATCATGATTTCGTCTGTTCCTGTTGTCGTTATATCCCAGTCACAGGTCTTGAAACACAACCAGAATATATATTTTAAAAAAACTGAATAAATAACGAAGATAGGATTATGAATCTAATCAGATTTACTTTTGATATAGAATTTATGGGAAAATCTAGCGATAAACTTACAACGTTTCGATGATATCCTGTCATCATTGTCAAGTAAAGTAAATAGAGTAAGGATGAATAAGAATTATGAATACAATTAAACTAAGGCACTTACTATTTTGTTGGGATAATTGACTGGATAGTTAGGGCTTGAAAAGGTTCCAGTTTTCCCTGCCAACTCTCCACCACAAGCTGAAACAAAATCCAAAGGAATTAACTGTTCAAAGTAATCTTGTTGTTGTAGAACCAGTAGCGACATGCATACTTTATCATTACAGATTTGTTTTTTTAACCTTCGACACCGTAAATACTTCGCCCAAGAGTAATATTTCATAATAGTATTGTCCTAAAATGTCGGGTGTTATTTATGTACTGATCCCGGTAGACACTCAGTATTATTTACCCGGTAGTGATCCAAATGCTTGATAAGTTGCCTCAAATCCTGTTGCCGTTACGTCATTATCTGAATGAAAGTGAACACGTGTTTGGGGCCAGTCCACCTCGACTGTGTGATTGTTTTTTCTACCACATATCTTATCGCCCCTTGGAGTTCCTGTGATGTCCTCGACAGCTATGTAGTCTTTACTAGAAAAGTCGAAAAAAGGAAATCATTACTTGCCTTAAATTACTCTAAAGTTGTTTATCTTAATGTCATCTGCATTTGTGAATTCCCTCTATGTGTATTAAACCATCTTAAAACCATAATCATTCACAATGCGTACCTGCACTGGGCACTTTGCTCAATATCCACGTGATCAAAAGTGATAGCAACATCCTCAAACTGAGAGGGTGGTAATATAGTCCATATGCAATCCATTCCAGTAGAATAGGGTGAGGGAAATTTTGGGCTATGGAAAGAGCCACGTGCTGCCGTTAACAGCTCGCCACATCCTACAATACAATATTTTTGAATAAATATCAGACTAAGTGAAGATAAAAATTAAAGGGAACTCAGACCACTTTCAACAAACTGTAAGTATAACATTAGCTCACCAGGTTTAGAGGGACAGCGGCCAGCTTTGAAAGAGATTTCGTCAATAGCAATGTCACTGGTAAAACTGCTCCCAACTACTCCCTCAAACATGACCTTCAAGAGAAAACCAGGCATATTTCATGTACCATGGATCAATTGTTAACAATTGTCAACACACAACTTTACCAGATATGAATGGTGGCCTACATCCATGTCAATGTTCTCTCTTAACCAAAAGTTGCCATGATCGCCCGAGGTCTTCCATACTGTTCGTGAACCATCCAGATGACTACCTCTGGTAGACACAATGAGCGATCCCATACCTCTGCCGTTCATCTTGTACGAAAACGAGAGACACTGGGTACCACTTATTGTACCGCTGACCAGTATTGCTCTGTCACCTGGGCGCCTATGACTAGCTTCAATGAAGGCATACATACCTAAAGAACAAACAATTTGGCTTAAGGTGTTTTCATTAAACGCTATATCCTTTTACTATGAGCACTGACTGAAGCCTCTATAACTGCTACTGTAGACCTAAACACGCAAAATAGGTTTGGTTACCTAATCCATAGATGTCACGTGACGGCCCCGTTAAAAAGCTTGGCGTGTTTCCTTTACCAACTGACCAATCGAAATCATCATTGACGTCATTGTTCCAGGCTGCACACTTCCCGTTATCAAAGTCACAATCACCTGTTAGAGATCAATAGTCAAGTCAGCTAAATGACCAATCAAAATCCGTGATTGCTTCCCAATAGCCTTTAACAGGATTTTTCCTAAGACGAGTTACTTCAAGTGAAAACTTGTACAAGAGCAAGTCTGAGTACCAGCTGAAGATATTGTTATTGTTTTGTATGACGCACGGAATCATTTTCTTGACAAGTGGTCGTTGCTATGAAAATGCACCTTTGCCATGTTACCAGGGACTTTGAGTCCAAATCCATCACCATAGAAACCACAAAATCGCTTCTGCATCATGGGTTGATCCTGAGAATCTGTTACGATGACGTAATCATCTCTGCGATAAATAAACATTGATGCACCTTTCCGTAGCTTCCCACAATTCTTTAGGATTTGCGCGCGCCAGCGAGGTCAGGGTAAAAAACATTGAAAACTTATCGTAGGTTTCAGGAAATTCGTGCACTGTGTCTAAACAAGAACAGGAAAAGCTCTGGTATTCAGATATCCTATTTTGTAAATCCATTTACATTTATTTTAATCCCCACCTCCGATAAAAGGCTGTTTGTTTTCTGTTCAATTTTCGAAGTCTCCTTCATATACTTTGCCACTAACCAGACCCTGACCTCGCTTACACGCACTAAGTCAATGAGAATTATGAGTAACTCCGGGAAAGTGCATTATCAAAAATTATGGTTGCATTTATCGAACGTTTCGGTTGCTTATTGCAACCATCATGATGATAATGGCTAATCTAAATTCAACAAAGTTTTATATACGTTGGGGAATTGAACATGTTCGTTAATTGATGTTGGGTCACTCATGAAATACATGGTTTCAAAAACAGACATTTTCTCAATAGGATTCACGATCCAGGATTTTTGTGTTTTTAAAGTTAATAGCATGACTAGTCTGAACGTGGTGTTGCGGTAAGAGAAAACTACGGTCTAGCGGTGAATACAGTTTTCTGATATGTTAATTGATTCTTGCTCACGTAATTATTAAGTTAATTATTTTCATTTATTTTCATTACGTTTCCATCGCTAGAAATACTTGCAAGCTGGTTCCATCTCTACTTCAAAGGGTTTGAATGTAATGACGATAAAAGCGGGTTTGGTTTTAGGTTGAATGGTCCAGTAGCAGCGACTGTTATCTGGATAGTGATCGGGATAGCCACGACTGGTTAACGATCCACTTGATTCAGTAAAAACACCACCACAACCTGCAGTATATGAAACAATACAACAAATGCTCAAAAGGATTGCTGATTTGAGAAGATGACGTCATTAATGTCTTGAGGGAAGCGAGGGTCATCAGCTTACCTGTCTTACCGCTACATACTGAGTTTGAGAAGGAGATATCATCAATCGCTATGTCCGAGTAGTCAGACTTTCCACCTATTCCTTGGAATACCACATTCGATTCAATCAAGATTTAAAAAAAAAGATAAAAGGTGGACCATCATGCAATATCAGACTAGATGCTCCACTAACATCACCTACCTTATAAGGAAGTTGCTCATTTATTTGCATCTTAGCTTCTTTCCACTTGTTGCCTTGGTTACCAGATAGACTCATTACCAGACTCCTTACACCTTCAGTTTCAATGTAGACCTTAAGTTCTCCCATACCAATTATGCCGTACATATGATAGAAGAATTGAAGGCACTTTCTGCCAAGCATCACTTCTGTTTCTAGTTCAGCTTTATCTCCTTCTGATCGGCCACTAGATTCCATGAATATGTACTTTCCTAAGATGGAATAAACACTTTCAAACATATCACTCTTCGAATGTCATGTATATGAGCCATCATGTCAATCTGATTGGATAGTTAGTGTACCTACCTTGTCCTAAGTGATCAGTTGTTGGTCCTGTCAGTACTGTCGGCGTTGAACCACTGTTTATCATCCAATCGATATTATCTTTGTTATTGGCAACGTTGCTGAGTCCAGAACACATGACCCTTCGTCAAAATTGCAGCTACCTGCATCATTCACAACACAATTAAATAGTTATGATTACTATTTTCTGTTATTCACATACACTTGAGTGAGTGAGTGAGTGAGTAAATGTGTGCTTACCGATGGCATCTGGTTTAACAGGAGCAGTAGCCACAAAGTTCGCTTGAAATCCTTTTTCATTTGCTTCGTCATCAGACTTGAACACCATGATTATGACTGTGTCTCCTGGGACAGTTACCTTTGGCTCATCAAGTCCTCCACACAGAGGCTTTCCTACTTGTTTACCGTTTTTATCCTTTACTATCACACTGTCCTATCTGCCAAAAGAAAAAAATCCATGATTATTTACATCAACTATAACTGAACACCCCATGACCAAGCTAGTCAATAGCCCGCCGACTCGTTCCTCTACCGGCAGTCTATATTGTACGTAAGCAAGAAGCGAAGGCTTGTTCACAGCTAGCTAGCTTTACTCACTCGCACGAAGATCCCCACTCCACGTTAAAGTAATCAAAAGTAACTTGAATACTCGTTGTTTATGGTGGTCCTTGGATGGTCCATCGGCACAACGTATTGTCAGGATAGTTCTGAGGATAGTTTGGGCTAGTTATCGTTCCTTTTAAACTCACAATGCCTCCACATGCTGCTGTTCAAACAATTCAAATATCATCAATTTTGAGGGTTTTTTTTCTGTTTTAGAAAATCAGTTTTTGAGGACAAAGGGTTTGCATTAGGTGAAATTAGTGGAACGTCATGTTACGCTTTCTACAGCACCGTACCTTTGAGGAGTAAACTAGAAAAAGGAACGGCTAATGACAATCCTCCTAACTGAATCAAACTACACTTACTATCTCTTGTAGTAGTGGTCACTGTATTACATGTTGTCGTACAATAACAGGCACACAGCAAAAGAATGAGTCGGTTAATGGTCAAACACGCCATCTCAGCTACTGCATGAGGTGCGCGTGGCGATGGTGCGAGGAATACCTGCTGCCGCCCCTTGGCTACTCGGATCTCTTATATCGTTAGATACAGGAAAAGTAGGCCATTGAATGCTTCCGTTTTTATGAGTACAAATGAAAAATAAATAAACATTGCGGCGTGGATTATTTACACAGCAATATACCATTTTTGATATTAGATGACGTTGCACCATTTTTTTTCTTGATCAGCATCGAGCGGCTAGTGACTAGAAGTTCTTTCGATTCTAGGTATCGTGTCTATTTGGGGTGAGCTTTGCAGTCCTTGGTAGATATAAATGGGACTGGAAGGTTTTACAGATACAATAGATCGCCATGGCTAACCCAAAGCTTGTCATTGATTTATGAAAGTGTGAGCAGGTTAGATACAGGAACGTGAAACGTTGAACCAGCAGCTGCACTTATTACCAACACTTTTTAATGATGTTTACCTTCAAACTATCAGTTTGTTAATGAGGCCGGATGACCGTAGATTGGAGTCAAGGTGGTCTATTTGATCTGCTTTATGTTTCAGATATTAAATAACTTTTTGTCAGTATACTGCAATTCTCCTAGTTTGAATTCAGTATTTCCTACTTATTCCTAAAACAGAAATCTTCCCCCTCCCCCCCAAAAATTAATTTTAAGTATAAAATTAGCTTTGAAACCGAAAAAAATATGAAAAGTAAAATAAAAAAATTCTCTTTGCTTTGATTTAGTTCGTTGTCAAAGAACAGTGCCACATGCTTAATGTTGAACAAAATGTCAAAAATTAGTAGGAAATCTAGAAGAAGAACAGAATAAAATGTTGCAATCGATAAAATAGCCTCTAGTTCCACAGCAGAAGATGCACTTGAAGCAGACCACATATCTTTAATCTGTCCCTTCTCGTGTTCGAGGATTATTTCAGGATGTTTAGTTTCCAATGAGAATTCAGTTCCTTATTCCAGTACTAAGCTTTTAACAACATAACAACGGTGATTAACAATAGTTCTCTATGCAAGGGTGTTACAGTGATGTGACGGTTCTAGGCATGAATTATCGGCTAAGATCTTATTATAACAGGGACCGAATTAATCGAAGTACCAGATTACATAATATCATCCGTTTAGCTGTTAGATTATCAGATAGAATTTTCCTTTTGAACGTGATCGATGAATATTTCCAGTCTGGGACAGGAAGCCCAGCATGAATGTGCGAGAGCGCTTGGTGTCTATCGATACTGAGGCTTACTGGACTGGTATCTTACTCTTTTTACTAGACATACTATACATAATGCTGACGAATTTGTATCGACAGGATTAAATATCCTGATTCTTTGTTATCTTCGTAACCTGCACCAAAGGAGAACAAAAACGGCCTTTTAAGAATCTGGAACCACAAAAAGTAGATAATTGTAATCTGTATGATTATTAAAGGTTTACGAAAAGGAATTAAGAAAAGAACAGAAAGAAAAAGAGAGGGGGGGAAAATGTGACTCTTTCGGGATTCGAACCCGGGTCTGCCACTAAACGATATGTTAATTAATTCAAAAAATCAGTGAGCACACTAACCATACCCCCGAGACATTCCCTTGAAAGCTGAGGCGCAGTATGGATTTCCGAGCTTGAACGGCGATTAAGTGCCGTTCCGTCATCTTAGGGGTTAGAGAATCTTTGCCGAAGCATCAGGGGAGAGGCTGGCCGGCCCCCAGACCATATACGACCAACCCCCTGCTCTAACCACGGTTGACATGGATTTGAAAGAGAAAAATAACCTAGTCTTTGTGGTGCATTGTTTTCGCTTGCATATATTGTTGTGGTAATTCTTCGAAAGCGATAGACGAGTGGTTAAATGCGTTGTGCTTTCAAGGCAGTGAGTCAAGCCCGTAGTGCTGGGTTAGTACTTGGATGGGTGACTGCTGTACGATACATGGTCCAATTTTTTATTTGTTTGTTGTTTGTTTATTTTGTTTTGTTTTGTTTTGTTTTGTGCTTCGTGATTAAGAGCTTCTTGCCTCCCCCCAGCGGCGTAGGATGGAGGGAGGGGGGTGGAGGGGGAAGGGACGAGCAGCACCGCAGGGGAATAGGAGCGAGACTAATAACGGCTGCGAAAGGAGACTAGGAGTCATTGAGCCAAGGAACATTGATAGGATGTGTCACACAACCAAAGATCGTCAACCGCATTTAATGATTAACATTACCAAAGCTTAGTTACTGGTGATCTCACTGGCAGGAAAAGGACGAACATGAACATCCACCATTAGGTATTACCGGATAGACGTCACAACTAGTGCAATCTTGCAGAACAGGCGTGTAGGCTATCAACTGAATCGACTTCCTTTGAATTTGACGTGACCGTCGATTCTCGAAAACGTGGCACGTGTCAGGCGTATTTTATGACAGCAGTCTATCTGAGCATGATAGTTAGTAGTAACTCTAGTTGCATAATGTATGCGTGACAGCACAAACAGCTAGAGTGGTTTTCATTAACCCTTGAAGCAAAGTGTACTCATTAGAGTGTAATAGTCAGATAGGCACAATAAAAAATAAAAGAAAAAAAGTGTGATAAAGCGTAATACGCTAAAGTGTATTTCACGGGTTAATGAAAACCACTCTACCTTTGATTGTCATCTGTTACTCATGATAAGCCCTCTGGTGGCCATGGAAAGTACGAACCGGTTAACTTGTGGTTCATTATCATACTGGCATGACCCGGCTAATACTCAAGACTCAACCTCGAAGTATTTTTTTCCTCATTGGGCTTTACTTCTGCATTACATCATTTTCCTGTTGTGCTATCAGCTGTTAATGTATCAGCATCACACAATACACTGAGAGTTAACAGAACGAAATGAACCTGACTCGAATCTAATTTTCAGTTTTTAACAATAGAAGACCGCATATTTAATATTCGCGCACATCTATATCACACCAGCAGAACTAATCAACCGATAAAAAAGTGTTTCCCAGACGGTCAAGACTCAGTCGAACCAAGATGACTAAAGAAAACGCCACAGAATCATTATACGAAGACTTACAGCCCATCCAAGGTGTTATTCTTGGCTTGATTGCCACACCAGGAATTATAGCAAATATTTTCGCTATAGTGGTCACCGTCAAACTGTTGCGCCAGCAGAGTTTAAGTCCCAACGTGTTTGTGTTTGCCTTGGCATGTATGGATGCTTTTGGTATCATAGTGGTCTGCACTCCAACATGGCTGTGTTATATGTATGGTCAGTGGGTTGGAGGCCAGTATATGTGTAAGTTCCAAGGCTTCATGACATTGTTCTGTACATTAGGTACTGGATTTATTGCTACATCCATGTCCGTAGATAGATTCGTAGCAGTGAAGTGGCCTTTATTACACAGGCAGCGTGTTACAGTTAAAGTGGCCAAGCGACTAGTATTAAGTCTCATTGTAACAGCTGGTGTTATAGCAAGTTTTCCAGTTCTTGGTTTTGGAAGCTTCGTCAGAAATCTCACTGGAACTTACTGCACACTAAACTGGTTTGCTAAGGCCAAAGAAGATGTTTCATTTTCGTACTTGTATGCAATCATAGGAATGTTTCTCGTGGTGACAGTTATATTTTGCAATATCAATGTTGTTGTAAAACTTTGTAAAAGAGAAGACAAGCTGAGAGCCATCTCACGGAAAAGCGACAAACAAGAGAATCAAACGAGCCGAACTCTCGAGAAACAGTTCACTAAAATGATGATCGTGATTTCTTTAATTTTTCTAATCTGCTGGACACCATTTGTGGTAAGTATATATCATTATTCATTTGAATTAACTGTTACAAAATATTCATACGCCGATTTCATTCAGTTAACGACATTACTGTCCTATCGTGGGGAATAAGTAAACATATCAAATAGTATTGAACATATTTCCAAACGGTCTTGCCAAAACATGTCTATTAAAAGTTTCATAATTTTTCTTAAAGTCATTGAACGTATTGTGATTCTTAGGCTAAAGAGGCCATCTAAGATATCAATACGCCGTTTCGAATCCTGCCTGTAGCGAGTTCCTATAACTGCTTTAATTTGGTTGATCAATCTTGTCCACACTAATTCATGCCTGAGTGACGTAATCTACCTGATCAGATGATTGAAATGTAAACCAACTTTTTTGTTAAACGAAGAAAACAAAAGCAAATATGATAAAAATGTCTTCAACTTTCTAAGAAATAATCAACTATTTATATATTCATGAAAATGACCCTTTTGGGGTTAAGTAGAGTGTAACCAACAATGGTATACGGGATGAACAAAGCACTGAAAGTTAATTAATAGCCCTTCTCTTTACTACAGATTCGTATCATCAGTAACTTAGCAGAAGTTTGGATAAGTTGGTCGGCGGATTTACAGGCATCCAGGCTCCTTCTCTTAAACTTGGTTCTTGATCCATTCACGTACGTGCTGACAAGACAGCATTACCGACGGGTATTGTGTGACCTGTGTTGTGCTTGCCGCAAGAAGAAATGGCGGTCAAGATTGAAAGAGCACAGCTCACTGACGTCATCCAGTAGGAATATCCATGCGACAAATTCTAGCATTGTACTTGACGTCATCGACCAAAAAGAAGAAACAAAAAACATGGAGCAGAAAGGGAAAACCTTGAATAACAGTGAATCATTGGTCTGATACAGAATACTTGAGTGAATCGTATAACATTTCTGCTTTTGAGAAGCCTAAAACTAGAGCTCTTAAAAGACATAAAACCATGACGTGTAAAACCTCTTACAGCAGTAAAGATTATTAAGCATCTGCTCTAAAAAGCATGTAAAACCAAACAATTGAGTGATCCATCACGTTCATCTTCCGCACTCAATAGTAAGATTGAAAGAGTGGCAGATATAAGGTTAATCTATTTCCAGATTTTTGACTGAAATTTGTAAATTATGAATCACATACTCTTGCCGTTCTAATTCCTGTGAGCGCAATAGACATTTCATAAATTTAGTAAATAATTTCGTACAATATTTATAGAAACGTATAAAATAAAGTTACCTATCTTATCAATAAATGATTATTGGTACATGTGCACTGCTCCCTCAAGTAGCATTTTGTCTTTGGTTCATAACCTCACAAAGTTAAACTAGTTTGAATTCATGCGCAGCTTAGAGGAGAGCAGCTTTTGCTTCAGCATCAGGATTAGTTTTCATGAAATTCAGGGGAAAAAATTGAAATTCTCGGAAACCAAGAATTTCCTAATGCGTTACGTCATGACCAACAGTAAGCAAAGTGCAAACCACCTTGGCCAAGCACAAGAAACCCGTACTTAGCCTGTTTTTTACTAGTCTCCCACGCAGCCGAAGTTAGGGTCATCTCTAAACGCGCTCTCCCTAGTTTTTACAGAATATTCGCTTTAACCAAAAAATTACTTATATGACGTAATAGTTTGGGGGTTTTGCGCTAAACGGGTTACCTGTGGATTATTTACCCAGAGTCCATTGCGATGTTGTATCGTGGGCTCATAAACAAAACCTCTTGTTACTGGATGCAAAACAATTATTAGCAATAATAATTTAATTATCGTTGAATTATTTACCAGTGCATATGGTGATAGCCTTGCCAATGTAGAGCTACTATGGTAAAACAGAGACTCAACTGTCGATAATTTGCTGCAAAAAGGATAACCTTTCAGTGTTGACTTGTGACGTCAGGATGAATATGACTGCTAATAATGGCAATACTGGAGTACCTGCATGGGTGAGATTAGTGGGGATAGTGTGGGTTTTATTGATTGTACTCCGTAGTATTTTTATGGTGGGGTTATTTTATACTCTAGAGCAGTTCTTGGTGTTTTTTATTTTAGTAACAGTTTACGTTATCCTGGCTCACAAGCCAGTCATATGATCGTACATGAATATGGATGGATTAAAAATAAACTAAGCTTATTCTTTCCATAAGACGGTTATTATACTGTACTAGTTACTAGCATTTTGTAAATGTTAAACAATATGTTGAAATTTTTTTTCTTACAATACAATTTATCAAGCTGCATGTAGTTCTAAGAAAGCTGCTCTTTTGATAGCAGATATTATTAAAAATATACAAAACTTCTGTTTTAGGTCTTTATTGTTTCAGGAATAGGCTTTTTGCTTTTATTGCTTATTGTCATATGGCTCATTTGCAAGTGCAGGTATAATATTTGTGCTTTTTCTAGTATAAAATAACTTACATATAATTGAACTGTGTCTTACTGTTTTACATGGTATTCATCATTCATGTTTACATTACATTACATTACATGTACATGTATGACTGCAGATTTGTCATATCTTACTATCTCACAGCAAATCAGCTACATTTAATATGGTTCTGTTGATAAATAATGTCTTTGTCAATGTGTTCACAGAAAGAGGTCCAGATATGATTATACAGCACTAGAGGAAGAAAGAACTCTTATCCAAAAGTGGGATGAGGAACAAAGAATACAGAAGAGTGCTGAGAGAGGTAAGCAGACATATCATAGGCATATCAATGAGTTTTTTCTAGGGGAGGGGAAGGTGTACCTGTATTTGTAGTACTTGCAAGTGAAAGGGGGAAATAATTATATGTAAAAAATATATTCCTGCCCTTATCAGTGGTACCCACCCCACAACACTCTCTGCCACTCCATATTCTTACATTAAACTTGAGAAATTTTTCATTTACTGTAAGTATTCTTCTTCAGATGCTTTCTTGTTAAACTGTTATTATTACCTGAGAGACTCTAGAGATTACAGCTTCATCAACCATCTGCCTGATATAGGTATAGTATTGTACATGTAGAGTATGTGCCTGATGTTAAGTACTTCTTATCAACTGAGAGCCTGGTCCTTAAGGGAAAATATCAGTACAAGGTTCTGACAGTGTGGACTGAGCCTGTAGGGTGAGGTACATACAAAGCTGAGGTATGATATTTAACTATAAGGACCAAGTGGCTCAGAACTCAGGAGGTTAATTATATAGGAATTTTCATCATATAAACTTTGCTGAGACAGCAATAATCTGGACCTGTAAATTACAGAAAAATAATTGACCAACTAACAAAGGTCTCAGCCAATCAGTGTGTGCTATTTAGTTTGTTCTATATAATAAGCCTTGCATATGCAATACAGCATGGTGCAAAGTTCTCTGTATTAATTTTAACAGGAAGCAGAATCAACAAGCATTGGTTTATTGTTCAGGATTCTGTACTGCGCACACAAAATCTACTGTCCATGGCCCCCTGGAATCACAGTTGTGTATTACCTTGCAACAAAATGACAAAGAAAACTTTATCAGAACTGTTTTCTCAGTTGAAGGTCAGCAAGCTATGAAATATTTAATTTTGAATCATGTTCAGTATAGCAAAACAATGGCTGGTTTAAAAAATATTAAGAGAAGAATCATAATGTCATGTTTGAGATTTACTCATTGGTAAAATGATGTGAAAATCCATTGTTGACACTGCTTTGGTATTTTCCCATAAGGGCAAGCCTTGTCTCTTATAGTGTTTTTTTACATTTGTAAAACTTCACTTGAAAATCCTTGTGATAAAGATTTTCCAGCTGAATAAGAATAATTGACATGGGATTAATTCAGATTGAACCATGATTATCTGTTTATTTTTCTGCTTTGCAGCATCCATTCATTTTTCCAGTGCTAAATGTGGATATAATGCTGGAACAAAAGCTCGTTGTTATAATCCAACCATACAACCAGGCTGGCTCCTTAAAAGACCTCATATACTGTGTAAGTAATGGTAGTACCCCCCTTTTAACATAATGCATCAGGAATGAATCCACATATGCATTCATTCAGTAACCCTCCAACCAAACCATGGATCCACACACACACACCAAGCTATTCATATAATGAATCCAATGATTTATCAAACTACCCTCCAGTGTACCAACTCAATTATGATAAAACTAAATCATCTATTTACCATGTTCAGTCACATCCTAACTCAGCTTGGCTTGACAAGTATGAAATAAAAGGCAAACATCTGACAGACACCAAAATAAAGAACTATGGACGACAAATATTAGAGGTTAGTGGTCCATTTATCATTTTGCATTATAATGACAGAGTACATGCATGGGTGATAATCTGCAAGAACATCATGGGGCTACATGTAGCAGAAAGGTCATGGCATGTTATAATGTTGGTTTTTGTTGGTTTATAGGGATTAATTTATCTTCAAGACAAAGGTTTACCACCATGTACACATATACATTCTGGTAATGTTTTTGTGGTCAATGGTGTCTGCCAGTAAGTAAACACAAGATGCTGTAGAGAACTGAGATGATGGGTAACACTTTGACATTTATTTATGTTTGGTGTTATTTGTCCATGCTAGGATATCTGGCTATGAGAGCACACTACTTGGCCAGAAAGCAAGACTTGAACCATTGATCAAAAGTTTTGTAAAAAATAATATCGATGCTACTGAGGTGATATCTTTTGGTGAGTGGCTTGGTAGAACTGACATAGTTATGTTTCCAAAGGGTCGTGATAGTAGGTCTTGAAATTTATGACATAGTTATGTAACGTATTTAAATATGATCTTATGTGCTTTCTAGCTAAACATTTTGAATCCTTGGTTTAGGCCATTTACTTTTTGAGATGTCTTCTGGATGTGAGCTAAAAACTGCACAACCAGATGCAGAACAACTTGCATTTTGTTGTTCAGAACAAGTCACAGAGGTGAGTGTGACCATGACTTTTATATGGCCTGGATTATTTTTATGCATAATTCTAGCTGTGCACATTGCAGGTTAAGAACATGATTGCAAGATTTTCATTATTATTACAATAAATCCCTCTCTACCTCTGTTGATAGGTTCTTAGGTTTATCTTCACTAATGACAGTGGGTTATATCCATATTTAGAAGAGGTGAGGTTGATTAGATATGGTGTAGCACTGATCATATATACAGTACCTGGCTGGTTTATATCATGTTATTTATGGTGTATGTATCTCTCACCACACAGATTGCTTATCTGCCATTCTTCAGAGATGCTGATGTTAGCCATCTAAACAAAACTAAAAATGATCAGGTACAACTACATTATTATAACCTATCATAGTAGACATGACAGGAGTGTTTCTTAGTAACTGTTGGTTTTGATCATTTTTAATCATTATTTTGTTATTTTGAAAGACCAAATTTAGTTCCGCCATAAAATCCTTGCTAAAACTTTACCGTAAAGAAGGCGAATCCTCGAAACGGTAAGTGCATGTACAAAATAATTACTTAACTTACAGCGCGACGCGCAAAAGTATGACCGCTTTTAATGTATTCGCATACTTTTGTGCACGGGATTTTGTACGTTAAACTGGCACATTTAGATGAGACGCTGTCTGGTTTTACCAAATGGCGAGTAATAGCTTGTTTGTCAGCAAAATCCCGTGCATAAAAGTATGCGAATACATTAAAAGTGGTCACACTTTTGCTCGTCGCGCTGTAAAATTAACTGTATAAATTAAGGAATTAATGAAAAACAAACCAGCAAACAGACAAAGAAACAATAAGCACCTGTCAACGAAAAGCCATTTCATCACGTCATACTTTAATTAAGTAGAATACAATAATACATACCTGGTTCAAGAGACCATCTTGAAGAATCGCAAAGGATGACCGAATCATGTGGTACTTCGACCAAAGGACGTCACCTTTGGAAGAAAAATACACATGATGATGTTGCGTATCCATATGACGTCACTGTAGGAGATCATGTGATGCATCCATATGACGTAATAGCAAGCATAACAGTGCAGATTGTTCAGTACATGTGACGTCACCAGACAATCACAGATGGGAAAAATTTTTCGCGTGTAATTGTTTTTGTCCCGCTTTTTGTTCACGTAATTAGACACCGCCGAAAGAGCGTCAGAAAGAAATCCCGAGCAGAGAGTTCTAGTGAATCAAAGAGAGAACGAACACGCACCAAGTAAGTAAAGACTTTTCAAACATTAAAATATGCGACAGAAAGAAGACAGTTTTGACAATTTGTTTGTTTGCTTATCTTTGCAGATCGAAATCTAAGAAAAACTCCGTCGATATCCCAACTCCTACAGTTTCTTACCAATCCAGCACTGCTTCATCAGCCGCACCCATACCCCCACCGTTAGCTTTTGCTCCTCCCCCACCACCACCCCCGTCAAATAATATTTCTGCGGTAAGACCTCCTCTTACACCCAATCGAACGTCCTTACTGTCGGATATTCGCAAGGGTACTCGACTGAAGAAGACAGCAAGGATCAGTGACAGAAGCGCTCCAAGAGTGTGACGAGGTTCTGTTCGTTAGTCTAGTGTATATACTACACTCTAAAATATGAACATGCCCTTCCTGCGGTGAATAATAATTGAACGACAGCTGATCCAATTTGCTGATGACGTTGTTAATTGTCATAACGAGCAGTAAGATACGCTTTGATAAGTATTAAAACAGCATTAATTTATGGCGCATGCTGGCACGCGGTTGGCCAGACCCAGGGATACTCTGGCAATCTTTGATCATTGTGCCTTCCTGCGTTTCTCCTGGTCATATCACATGGAAAAATGAAGTTTTTTGCTGTCTAAGAACATCTTTATTACTTATATATTTGCCTTAAGAGAGAATTTTCGTAAATGAAGACTTGTTCTTCATTATACTAGGAAAACTTCTCAAATGATATCGCGAAAGCTTCTTTTGTAACTTTCTGTTACCATGGTAACAGCATAATTTGTTTAAAGTGTCTAGGAAAATTAGTTTTAGATGATCATAAATAAAATATTTCTATATTTTTTCAAGTCGATTACCTTTAATTCTATTAGTGTGTTCGTGTAAAAAATCACGTCTTCGGTCCTTTAGTCACTATGTTTTCTAATGCTATTTGAAAATGCGCGTATCTTAGTGTTTTTTCATGACTGAGATCATATTATTGTACTGATGTAATTGCTAAAGAATATTTGTTTGTAAGTGATGCTGTAAAACTAATTCTTCTTGTGAATATGGAGTCCACAGCTGTTAATGTTAATCACTGTTAGCCTCGAGTTTGACGTCCACCAATGACAAGAGTAGAGTACTTTTAGTTAAGATATCCGCCGATAACGTATCAATGATGCTAGAATTAATTCTTATCCGACATGATAGACACGTGTTTGCAAGTCAGATATGATAATACCAGCGAATCTACATTTATTATGTTATTACTAATCCATTTATTCACCTTGCCTCGAGTCTCGCTTCCATTCTCTTCATTATTTGGTCATAGACATGGCCAAGAGACTCTGTGTTTTTGTCCATGATCGTTCTTTAGTCTGGCTGTTTCTTTTTGTATTCTACGGAGAGACTGTCTCTAGTCCTACGACTGTAACGACCACAAGAAATATCACAATCAAATATGAAGGCAGTAAAATATCAACTTCGATAGACCCAATAAGGCGAACATTATGTAAGGAACAGAACGTGATGTCGAAACAGGCACAAACAGAAAACCCTTCTGTTAAACCTTCTACTGTTTCTCGTCATCCCAAAGGATGCCTGCGTTCTAATGGTGCCACATGTAATACCTATGTGGGAAGCTGGTCTTATTTCTATCTTAAGGTGAGTACGTATTTTAAAAATTTATTTTATCGTAAAATTGTTCGTTGGCATGAACAAATCCCCTAAACTGTCATCAGTACTGGAATTGAACTCCCAAACGTGGCACGAGTCGCTCAGTAATATCGCCAGGCTGGTGAACCATTATACCAAGGTCGTTTTTAATTATCTAGTTGGATTATTTACATGGAAATACAAACCCGATAGTCTTAGACGTAATTAAAAATGAATATCACGTCCAAATCTTCTCACTCCAGCTCCATTATTTACCATATTAACAGGGGCGGTTTTTTGTTTTTAATATATTTTCATTATTTTGATTCTGTGCCCAAAATGGAGAAGATCATGGACGATTATTTTTAATGTTTAATCTTATTCTTAAAACTACAAAATGTCAATCCTGAACTAACTTCAAAAAGGACAACAGTGTGACATTAAATTTCCAAAGTAAGAAAAAACTTCTTACATTTAGTGGTTTAGAAGTGCAGATCTTTAGACACGAGGTCTGACGCTTCAGCATTGAATTTTGTATTAACAGATATAGACAGCACGGCACCAGATGTTCGTAGTGAGTCCTTAGTATAAGCTGAAGCTGCTCGCAATATTAAATATAAAACTGCCATTAGTTAAAATATCAAAATACCAATCACTGGATGAGAATCAAATGTATTTTACTAATTATTTGTGGGCAGGGCTGACGTCTGTGAGAAAGAGGAAAATGAAAATAGCCAAAAGCGATAATTATCCGCGATGCACAGTGCAATTGAGATATCATATTTTCCATCTCAGAAATTGGATAATAAAACAACAGACCGGATCTTCCCTTCCAGTACTTGTCACTTTTAATTCTCTCGATAGTAATAAAGGATGTTGGGTGTTTTGTTGAACAGATTGGAGGATGGTTGATGCTGGGCATCGTTCTTGTTGGCATGGCGTGTTTACTTATAACACATTTTCTAGGAGTGAAAAAAGCTCGCACGGATCCTCGAAGAAAAAGGACTTTATCAAGACTAACTTGGACAGACGCCAAGACCAAGTCAATACTAGCCAATTGGATATGAGCACGTGGTTAAGTCGGTCAGTACAGCAAGCTTCACGTGACATCGCCCTATTGAGCACTTTTAATTGATTTAGATTAACAAAATGTAATATTTTATATTGGACAAAGAACATCAAGTGCGCATGACAATGATACCGCTGGTCAAAGTTCTTATGGCATTGTCACAAAGTCACGCGTGGGTTTTACATCAAAGAGCACTTCAACAGTGCTGAAATGATGAAGGTAGCTGAATGATTTTCTGATTTACCCACCATTATGATATCACAACTGTGCAGCTGAGCGGAAATAAATTTTCTAACCAATCATAGTCCGTTGAGATTTTTCATGGCCTGACCTATTTTCAAGCACTATTTTCGACCTGAAAACAATTGGACATTTAAAGCTATGTATTTTGAAGCGTAAAAAGTCCAGAACTATTAAACAGAGTGAAATTTTATCTTTGCTTTATCCAAAATCACGCAAGAAATGATTTTGAAAGCAAAGAGTGAGGGTCGGAGGTTTTGTCCAGTAATGCTTTGCGCAGCTAGTTGTTCGCTCAGCTGGGAATATAGGTTAACTCAAAAATAATGCCTCTTACGATCACTGATAATCAATGTCGTATCTTAGGCCCGGTTCAGACGTCGAACTTTCCATGAGCCGAACTCATTAAAAACAATGGATAATTAGGCGGTCTTCTTTTATGTAATTAGGTTCGGCTCATGGAAAGTTCGACGTCTGAAACGGGCCTTAGAGAATGGTTTATAAATCCAGTTACTATCCTACGCCTCCTAATTGCGCATGTCTAATAATAAGGCTTCTGATTGGATGGAATAATATTAATCACACGACACATGAAAAATATTTTTCCTCCCATCTGATATTTTATTACTTTTCAAGACACTTGTTTAATTACACATTCGTGCTGGTCACCCTGTGGATAAGCATGGGTTCGAGAGGCATTTCTGTTTAGCAGCCACTCTCGACCCCAGGGCCCTTGTGTTCTTACTGCGCATGCTCGTCATGAACTGGCACTTCGTCAAGAATGACAGAGGTCTGGGGTCGAGAGTGTTTAGCAGCCAGTTATACGTTGAGAAAATGACCATTTTTTAAGGTAGTGTGAGAAAAGCTGTCCTGAGCTCGAAATTTAACATAGCCGTCTTTGTATATAAGTAGAACTACCTAAAGAACTAAAACAGGTGAAAAATGCCTGTCAAGAAAACGAAGTTGCCCGAAATTGTCTCTCTTGCATGTCCGACAACGTTTTTCGTTAACCCCGAAATGTGCTATTGAAAGCTTGAGCAAGGAAATCTTAGAAACCGAAATCTAACGATGTGATACAACTATAAGAAATGTTCTATATAATTCGACTTGTACTTTGGAAACATTTTACGATTAATTATCTATTTCAACTCGTTTTTTCATCTTGCAAATCACAAGCTGGTGAATGAGATTTCTCATATCACATTCAGCTGTTCACCAGTTTGAATATTGCAATCATGAATCCCCTAACCGTGTTATCGGTATTTCTAGGAGCCATAACCTGCATACTGCCATGAATAAAAGCTTGCTAAATGTAGCATGCAAAATAATCCTGATACGAGATTGAACAGCTTAAGTTTATTATTTGATATTAATAGCTATAAATATACAGCAGCTAGGCAGTAACCAATCGCAGCTTATTTATCGTTTTATCTATAAAATTCCTTTAAGATATTTTCAAAGTCACGCACCTAATAAGACGTCTATTATCCAGCCAGCATAGGGTGTGTCCATCAAACCAATCACTAACTATATACCCAAGATAGAGAGAATAAAGAAAAAAATAACATTAAGCCCCTGGTGGGAATCGAACCCCACGTCTTCGGTTTACTAGTCCGATGTGTTAACCACTACACCACAAGGACCAACCAAGCCGGACAATGTAATGTATGTGGCAACCGTAGGGGATCCCAGGGCGTTTTATCTCTATTGGTAAGCTGAACACCGTAAATTTGGGTACGCAGTATATATTAGAATATACCCAAGATATTTAACGCGTCTTTAAAGGTGTGTATCTTGTAAGCAGTTTTCTTCATCGTCTATTATAGCATAGTTAACTGAAGGCCCAGCCATCAAAAATCTTCCTTTGCTATCTAAATTGTTGTTCAAAGATAACTGAGTTTTGCTCCCTTCAGGCGCAAACGACCCGTCAGTGTTGTGTTCTGTTATCGCTGTGTACTCGTCATTAATATCTCCGTTTCCTGATTTGAAATCCTGGGGCATCTCATTTTCAAACACAATAGACTCGGCACTATTATTACATCTCGAATTTAAGTTTCCGTTCGGTATTGTTTCTTCGTCAGATTTCCTTACACCATCTTCTGGTTCTAAAGTGAAGCCTTCGGCAATAATGGCTGTACTATCTTTCTGTGGTTCTTTATGGTTGAATTTCTCGTCCTGCCATTCAACAGGCATGAATGTTGGGAAACTGTTTCGATGTACTTCCACTGCGCCACTACAAGAACCATTTTGCAAGACCATGTTTGTTTGGAAGGGTGTTAGTTGATTGTTCAATAGGGTGGGGCTGAGTTGGACAGGACCGGAAGGAGAAGGCGAGGTTCGATAGGTTAAAGAAGACATGACTGTACGTGCTTGTGCACTCCCACTAGTACCCAGTCTTTTGATGATACTTGGTGACTTAAGAGATCCTTTGTATGTCAATGTTCCTTGCGGACGAGAGCAGTTTGATTGACGGTCATGATAATGTCTTTGTTCTGAGAAATCCATCGTCTTTTGAGCTGATCTTCCACAACAGCAAATAAAATTAATGTATCTAATGTAGCCCTCGCGAAACTGCCTGGTTAGGCTGCCGTAAATTATAGGGTTTACACAGCTATGAAGAAACATTAATGCTTCAGCAAACAACCAAAATTTCTCCGACAGATTTTTGTACTGTTCTCCCCCAAAGTCCATGAGTATCCAAGCAATCTGATTAGGAAGCATACATGCCACGAACAGGATTACAATGATTGCCACTGTTCTTATAATATGGATGTTTTCAGTTCTGTGTTTTTGCTTGATAAGCTGTCCACGATGATTCACTGAGGTTCTATTTGGCACTTTGGTTTTGATAAGCTTGATCACGATAGTAATGTAAGCTACAGCAATGATGGTAATAGGAACAGCAAACTGTAAGATAAACAAAGCAACAGTGTATGCTTTTCTGTGTGAATCGTTTGGCCAATGTTCCAAACAGAATGTCCCTTCAGGGCTCGCGACGATCATCAAAGGAACAATACACAGTATGGAAGCGGTCCAGACCAACACTATTGATAAAAACAAAGTTGCTTTCTTGATTCGAGGTCTGAATGGATAAAGAATCGCCCTGCAACGTTCTATCGACATGAAGGTGAGCGTAAAGATGCCAACAAATAACGACACCGACATCATTGGCCAAATGAATTTGCAGTAAAACTGAAACTTGAAAAATTTTTCAAACAGTTCGTAGAAATAAAAAGGTAATGCAAAGCACAGAAACGTCAGGTCAGAAATGGCCAAATTGAAAATAAAATAATCGTTTACAGTTCTTTGTCGTTTGTTTCTAATTATAATGACTACCAAGAGATTACCAATTGTACCAACTACAAACAGTGCAACATAAAATACAATTTTAAACATTGTTTCTGCTTGGCCGGTAGTTGGTGGTTCTTGAGAGCTCGTCGTATTCGTGGTGTTGTTCATTTTCCTGAAGTTTAATTCTTTCTTTTCCTAAGTGATCTTCTCCCTTTCCAACCTGTGTCGGGAAACGTGAGGTTCGTGACAAGTATAGTCCAACTTTGTATGTCGTTTTTTCAACCGTTTACTTGGTGCAAGACAGAAGGCACAAATGCAGACCACCTCTTGATGTGAAGTTCTCGGTTTTTTGCACTGAATATTTTCTACCGCAGCTTCAGAAATCACTTTCTAAAGACCTTTTGATCTACGAGTTCCATTTAGCCACGAAGCGAGAAAACCTTTGATGATTTGATGTATGTGTCAACACTAGTTTCGACTGCTTCCTTTTCGGCCATCAAACCTTGTCAGTCGGTCTCACCTATAGATATAAGATACAGTAAAAGATATCCATCAAAAATGGCTTAGTAAAACAGTAAGAACAATGAAACTATTAACAGCAATGATAAAAGTATCAAATAAATGTGAAAATAGTTATATTGAAGAAAGCAGGCAGCTAACTTAGGGTTTTACACGTGACAGGATGAACGTGACCGATCACAGTTGACATGAAAAGGATATACAATCTAAATGAAACACCAAATATACACAAAATTGATTTCAAATACAATTAAGGAAGCAATATTGCCTGATTTCGAACTGTTTTAATGGATCTTGATTGTTTGCATGCTATTCTATTGGGATTCACTGTCACGTTTTTCTGGACTCTCGTTTCGCATCTTGCTGTGCCCCATTCTATTCCTCACTTTTTTTTCCTTTTCCTTTTTCGCGATGGTTCATTATAAATTAACAGTTGGAGCTAAGGTTCAACTTTACAGCCATTTTAATGTGCCATTAACCATCGTATTGATATTCTCACGGAACCCAGTTGTCTTTAAAGGAAGTGACATACAATTTGTCACCATGTAGATCCACAGATATGCCTCGGAATCCAAAGTGCAATTCGCTTTAAATTATTGTCTCCAATTAGTTCATCTAAATCTTTTTCCGTCAAGTAAAAGCTGTCACTGATTTCTTTACATTTCTATGTAAATTTACTTAGATAAAGCACACAAGTAAATCTTGGTGTATTTGCACTGATGGTGATGGTATATATATCAGTACAACACGTGCTTCTATTATATGCTCAAATCCCATGATAGATTTATTAAGAACTTAAGAAGCGTATCTTTCTTTATTTCAAAATTATCTTCTTAACTAAAGGAAAAACATATTTGATCCTTCTATTTTTGGATTCTCTTTACAATGTTGGTGGCCATGTCCAGCAAGATGTCAACATCTTCGCATTTTTTTTATTCTTTCGCGGCGTTTTTCATTTATCTAGAATATTGGATCTCTTTTCATGATAAATCAGTGGGATTACTCATTAACTTTTGCGAGGCCTTGCTCTAGAGACCGCTTAAAATCTGGGGCTGCATCTTCAAAGTCAGTTATTTTTTCAGTACTCTTTGTAAGCCAATTGACACTATAGTTGTTAGAATTATATTGATGAAGTTGTACTCAAAATTAGTAACAACAACAACAACGTACATGACATTAAAAGTAAAAATAACAGCTCATTTTACCAGCAATGCAAAACACTGGCTCTTCCACTACCAAATATGTCTTATTATTATATCCACATCCACTGGATATGAGCAATCGCGCGCTCTGATTGGTTCCTCTACTACTAGGATATCAGC